>JASXSY010000110.1:0-90194 GCA_034509805.1 Sipha maydis
TAAATTGAAAAAAAAATTAAATTTGATGAAAAAATTATATTCAATAATTTCAAAATTTTATTTTAAATTTCAATTTAACCCATTAAATTGATAAATTGAAAAAAAAGTGAATTTGATGAAAAAAAATTATATTCAATAATTTCAATATTTTATTTGAACTTTCAATTTAATCCATTTAATTGATAAATTGAAAAAAAAGTGAATAAAAAAAAAAATTTAAAATTTATGAAAAAAAGTTAAATTCAATAATTTTAATATTTTATTTTAAATTTCAATTTAATCCATTAAATTGATAAATTGAAAAAAAAATTAAATTTGATGAAAAAATTATATTCAATAATTTCAATATTTTATTTTAAATTTCAATTTAATCCATTAAATTGATAAATTGAAAAAAAAGTGAATAAAAAAAAAAATTTTAAATTTATGAAAAAAAGTTAAATTCAATAATTTCAATATTTTATTTTAAATTTCAATTTAACCCATTAAATTGATAAATTGAAAAAAAAATTAAATTGGATGAAAAAAAAATTATATTCAATAATTTCAATATTTTATTTTAAATTACAATTTAATCCATAAAATTGATAAATTGAAAAAAAAAGTAAAATTTATGAAAAAAAATTAAATTCAATAATTTCAATATTTTATTTGAAATTTCAATTTAATCCATTAAATTGATAAATTGAAAAAAAAATTAAATTTGATGAAAAAATTATATTCAATAATTTCAATATTTTATTTTAAATTTCAATTTAATCCATTAAATTGATAAATTGAAAAAAAAGTGAATAAAAAAAAAAAATTTAAATTTATGAAAAAAAGTTAAATTCAATAATTTCAATATTTTATTTTAAATTTCAATTTAACCCATTAAATTGATAAATTGAAAAAAAAATTAAATTGGATGAAAAAAAAATTATATTCAATAATTTCAATATTTTATTTTAAATTACAATTTAATCCATAAAATTGATAAATTGAAAAAAAAAGTAAAATTTATGAAAAAAAATTAAATTCAATAATTTCAATATTTTATTTGAAATTTCAATTTAATCCATTAAATTGATAAATTGAAAAAAAAATTAAATTTGATGAAAAAATTATATTCAATAATTTCAATATTTTATTTTAAATTTAAATTTAACCCAATAAATTGATAAATTGAAAAAAAAGTGAATAAAAAAAAAATTTTAAAATTAACGAAAAAAAGTTAAATTCAATAATTTCAATATTTTATTTGAAATTTCAATTTAATCCATTAAATTGATAAATTGAAAAAAAAATTAAATTTGATGAAAAAATTATATTCAATAATTTCAATATTTTATTTGAAATTTCAATTTAATCCATTTAATTGATAAATAGAACGAAAAGTGAATATAAAAAAAAAATTTTAAATTTATGAAAAAAAGTTAAATTCAATAATTTCAATATTTTATTTTAAATTTAAATTTAACCCATTAAATTGATAAATTGAAAAAAAAGTGAATAAAAAAAAAAATTTAAAATTTATGAAAAAAAGTTAAATTCAATAATTTCAATATTTTATTTTAAATTTCAATTTAATCCATTAAATTGATAAATTGAAAAAAAAGTGAATAAAAAAAAAAATTTAAAATTTATGAAAAAAAGTTAAATTCAATAATTTTAATATTTTATTTTAAATTTCAATTTAATCCATTAAATTGATAAATTGAAAAAAAAATTAAATTTGATGAAAAAATTATATTCAATAATTTCAATATTTTATTTGAAATTTCAATTTAATCCATTTAATTGATAAATAGAACGAAAAGTGAATATAAAAAAAAAATTTAAAATTTATGAAAAAAAGTTAAATTCAATAATTTCAATATTTTATTTTAAATTTAAATTTAACACATTAAATTGATAAATTGAAAAAAAAGGTGAATAAAAAAAAAAATTTAAAATTTATGAAAAAAAGTTAAATTCAATAATTTCAATATTTTATTTTAAATTTCAATTTAATCCATAAAATTGATAAATTAAAAAAAAATTTAAAATTTATGAAAAAAAGTTAAATTCAATAATTTCAATATTTTATTTTAAATTTCAATTTAATCCATTAAATTGATAAATTGAAAAAAAAGTGAATAAAAAAAAAATTTTAAATTTATGAAAAAAAGTTATATTCAATAATTTCAATATTTTATTTGAAATTTCAATTTAATCCATTAAATTGATAAATTGAAAAAAAAGTGACTAAAAAAAAAAATTTAAAATTTATGAAAAAAAGTTAAATTCAATAATTTTAATATTTTATTTTAAATTTCAATTTAATCCATTTAATTGATAAATAGAAAAAAAGTGACTAAAAAAAAAAATTTAAAATTTATGAAAAAAAGTTAAATTCAATAATTTCAAAATTTTATTTTAAATTTCAATTTAATCCATTTAATTGATAAATAGAAAAAAAAATTAAATTTGATGAAAAAATTATATTCAATAATTTCAAAATTTTATTTTAAATTTCAATTTAACCCATTAAATTGATAAATTGAAAAAAAAGTGAATTTGATGAAAAAAAATTATATTCAATAATTTCAATATTTTATTTGAACTTTCAATTTAATCCATTTAATTGATAAATTGAAAAAAAAGTGAATAAAAAAAAAAATTTAAAATTTATGAAAAAAAGTTAAATTCAATAATTTTAATATTTTATTTTAAATTTCAATTTAATCCATTAAATTGATTAATTGAAAAAAAAATTAAATTTGATGAAAAAATTATATTCAATAATTTCAATATTTTATTTTAAATTTCAATTTAATCCATTAAATTGATAAATTGAAAAAAAAGTGAATAAAAAAAAAAATTTTAAATTTATGAAAAAAAGTTAAATTCAATAATTTCAATATTTTATTTTAAATTTCAATTTAACCCATTAAATTGATAAATTGAAAAAAAAATTAAATTGGATGAAAAAAAAATTATATTCAATAATTTCAATATTTTATTTTAAATTACAATTTAATCCATAAAATTGATAAATTGAAAAAAAAAGTAAAATTTATGAAAAAAAATTAAATTCAATAATTTCAATATTTTATTTGAAATTTCAATTTAATCCATTAAATTGATAAATTGAAAAAAAAATTAAATTTGATGAAAAAATTATATTCAATAATTTCAATATTTTATTTTAAATTTCAATTTAATCCATTAAATTGATAAATTGAAAAAAAAGTGAATAAAAAAAAAATTTTAAAATTTACGAAAAAAAGTTAAATTCAATAATTTCAATATTTTATTTGAAATTTCAATTTAATCCATTAAATTGATAAATTGAAAAAAAAATTAAATTTGATGAAAAAATTATATTCAATAATTTCAATATTTTATTTGAAATTTCAATTTAATCCATTTAATTGATAAATAGAACGAAAAGTGAATATAAAAAAAAAATTTTAAATTTATGAAAAAAAGTTAAATTCAATAATTTCAATATTTTATTTTAAATTTAAATTTAACCCATTAAATTGATAAATTGAAAAAAAAGTGAATAAAAAAAAAAATTTAAAATTTATGAAAAAAAGTTAAATTCAATAATTTCAATATTTTATTTTAAATTTCAATTTAATCCATTAAATTGATAAATTGAAAAAAAAGTGAATAAAAAAAAAAATTTAAAATTTATGAAAAAAAGTTAAATTCAATAATTTTAATATTTTATTTTAAATTTCAATTTAATCCATTAAATTGATAAATTGAAAAAAAAATTAAATTTGATGAAAAAATTATATTCAATAATTTCAATATTTTATTTGAAATTTCAATTTAATCCATTTAATTGATAAATAGAACGAAAAGTGAATATAAAAAAAAAATTTAAAATTTATGAAAAAAAGTTAAATTCAATAATTTCAATATTTTATTTTAAATTTAAATTTAACCCATTAAATTGATAAATTGAAAAAAAAGTGAATAAAAAAAAAAATTTAAAATTTATGAAAAAAAGTTAAATTCAATAATTTTAATATTTTATTTTAAATTTCAATTTAATCCATTAAATTGATAAATTGAAAAAAAAATTAAATTTGATGAAAAAATTATATTCAATAATTTCAATATTTTATTTGAAATTTCAATTTAATCCATTTAATTGATAAATAGAACGAAAAGTGAATATAAAAAAAAAATTTAAAATTTATGAAAAAAAGTTAAATTCAATAATTTCAATATTTTATTTTAAATTTAAATTTAACACATTAAATTGATAAATTGAAAAAAAAGTGAATAAAAAAAAAAATTTAAAATTTATGAAAAAAAGTTAAATTCAATAATTTCAATATTTTATTTTAAATTTCAATTTAATCCATAAAATTGATAAATTAAAAAAAAATTTAAAATTTATGAAAAAAAGTTAAATTCAATAATTTCAATATTTTATTTTAAATTTCAATTTAATCCATTAAATTGATAAATTGAAAAAAAAGTGAATAAAAAAAAAATTTTAAATTTATGAAAAAAAGTTATATTCAATAATTTCAATATTTTATTTGAAATTTCAATTTAATCCATTAAATTGATAAATTGAAAAAAAAGTGACTAAAAAAAAAAATTTAAAATTTATGAAAAAAAGTTAAATTCAATAATTTTAATATTTTATTTTAAATTTCAATTTAATCCATTTAATTGATAAATAGAAAAAAAGTGACTAAAAAAAAAAATTTAAAATTTATGAAAAAAAGTTAAATTCAATAATTTCAAAATTTTATTTTAAATTTCAATTTAATCCATTTAATTGATAAATAGAAAAAAAAATTAAATTTGATGAAAAAATTATATTCAATAATTTCAAAATTTTATTTTAAATTTCAATTTAACCCATTAAATTGATAAATTGAAAAAAAAGTGAATTTGATGAAAAAAAATTATATTCAATAATTTCAATATTTTATTTGAACTTTCAATTTAATCCATTTAATTGATAAATTGAAAAAAAAGTGAATAAAAAAAAAATTTAAAATTTATGAAAAAAAGTTAAATTCAATAATTTTAATATTTTATTTTAAATTTCAATTTAATCCATTAAATTGATTAATTGAAAAAAAAATTAAATTTGATGAAAAAATTATATTCAATAATTTCAATATTTTATTTTAAATTTCAATTTAATCCATTAAATTGATAAATTGAAAAAAAAGTGAATAAAAAAAAAAATTTTAAATTTATGAAAAAAAGTTAAATTCAATAATTTCAATATTTTATTTTAAATTTCAATTTAATCCATTAAATTGATAAATTGAAAAAAAAGTGAATAAAAAAAAAAATTTAAAATTTATGAAAAAAAGTTAAATTCAATAATTTTAATATTTTATTTTAAATTTCAATTTAATCCATTAAATTGATAAATTGAAAAAAAAATTAAATTTGATGAAAAAATTATATTCAATAATTTCAATATTTTATTTGAAATTTCAATTTAATCCATTTAATTGATAAATAGAACGAAAAGTGAATATAAAAAAAAAATTTAAAATTTATGAAAAAAAGTTAAATTCAATAATTTCAATATTTTATTTTAAATTTAAATTTAACCCATTAAATTGATAAATTGAAAAAAAAGTGAATAAAAAAAAAATTTAAAATTTATGAAAAAAAGTTAAATTCAATAATTTTAATATTTTATTTTAAATTTCAATTTAATCCATTAAATTGATAAATTGAAAAAAAAATTAAATTTGATGAAAAAATTATATTCAATAATTTCAATATTTTATTTGAAATTTCAATTTAATCCATTTAATTGATAAATAGAACGAAAAGTGAATATAAAAAAAAAATTTAAAATTTATGAAAAAAAGTTAAATTCAATAATTTCAATATTTTATTTTAAATTTAAATTTAACACATTAAATTGATAAATTGAAAAAAAAGTGAATAAAAAAAAAAATTTAAAATTTATGAAAAAAAGTTAAATTCAATAATTTTAATATTTTATTTTAAATTTCAATTTAATCCATTTAATTGATAAATAGAAAAAAAGTGACTAAAAAAAAAAATTTAAAATTTATGAAAAAAAGTTAAATTCAATAATTTCAAAATTTTATTTTAAATTTCAATTTAATCCATTTAATTGATAAATAGAAAAAAAAATTAAATTTGATGAAAAAATTATATTCAATAATTTCAAAATTTTATTTTAAATTTCAATTTAACCCATTAAATTGATAAATTGAAAAAAAAGTGAATTTGATGAAAAAAAATTATATTCAATAATTTCAATATTTTATTTGAACTTTCAATTTAATCCATTTAATTGATAAATTGAAAAAAAAGTGAATAAAAAAAAAAATTTAAAATTTATGAAAAAAAGTTAAATTCAATAATTTTAATATTTTATTTTAAATTTCAATTTAATCCATTAAATTGATTAATTGAAAAAAAAATTAAATTTGATGAAAAAATTATATTCAATAATTTCAATATTTTATTTTAAATTTCAATTTAATCCATTAAATTGATAAATTGAAAAAAAAGTGAATAAAAAAAAAAATTTTAAATTTATGAAAAAAAGTTAAATTCAATAATTTCAATATTTTATTTTAAATTTCAATTTAACCCATTAAATTGATAAATTGAAAAAAAAATTAAATTGGATGAAAAAAAAATTATATTCAATAATTTCAATATTTTATTTTAAATTACAATTTAATCCATAAAATTGATAAATTGAAAAAAAAAGTAAAATTTATGAAAAAAAATTAAATTCAATAATTTCAATATTTTATTTGAAATTTCAATTTAATCCATTAAATTGATAAATTGAAAAAAAAATTAAATTTGATGAAAAAATTATATTCAATAATTTCAATATTTTATTTTAAATTTCAATTTAATCCATTAAATTGATAAATTGAAAAAAAAGTGAATAAAAAAAAAATTTTAAAATTTACGAAAAAAAGTTAAATTCAATAATTTCAATATTTTATTTGAAATTTCAATTTAATCCATTAAATTGATAAATTGAAAAAAAAATTAAATTTGATGAAAAAATTATATTCAATAATTTCAATATTTTATTTGAAATTTCAATTTAATCCATTTAATTGATAAATAGAACGAAAAGTGAATATAAAAAAAAAATTTTAAATTTATGAAAAAAAGTTAAATTCAATAATTTCAATATTTTATTTTAAATTTAAATTTAACCCATTAAATTGATAAATTGAAAAAAAAGTGAATAAAAAAAAAAATTTAAAATTTATGAAAAAAAGTTAAATTCAATAATTTCAATATTTTATTTTAAATTTCAATTTAATCCATTAAATTGATAAATTGAAAAAAAAGTGAATAAAAAAAAAAATTTAAAATTTATGAAAAAAAGTTAAATTCAATAATTTTAATATTTTATTTTAAATTTCAATTTAATCCATTAAATTGATAAATTGAAAAAAAAATTAAATTTGATGAAAAAATTATATTCAATAATTTCAATATTTTATTTGAAATTTCAATTTAATCCATTTAATTGATAAATAGAACGAAAAGTGAATATAAAAAAAAAATTTAAAATTTATGAAAAAAAGTTAAATTCAATAATTTCAATATTTTATTTTAAATTTAAATTTAACCCATTAAATTGATAAATTGAAAAAAAAAGTGAATAAAAAAAAAAATTTAAAATTTATGAAAAAAAGTTAAATTCAATAATTTCAATATTTTATTTTAAATTTCAATTTAATCCATAAAATTGATATATTATAAAAAAATTTAAAATTTATGAAAAAAAGTTAAATTCAATAATTTCAATATTTTATTTTAAATTTCAATTTAACCCATTAAATTGATAAATTGAAAAAAAAGTGAATAAAAAAAAAAATTTAAAATTTATGAAAAAAAGTTAAATTCAATAATTTCAATATTTTATTTTAAATTTCAATTTAATCCATTAAATTGATAAATTGAAAAAAAAGTGAATAAAAAAAAAAATTTAAAATTTATGAAAAAAAGTTAAATTCAATAATTTTAATATTTTATTTTAAATTTCAATTTAATCCATTAAATTGATAAATTGAAAAAAAAATTAAATTTGATGAAAAAATTATATTCAATAATTTCAATATTTTATTTGAAATTTCAATTTAATCCATTTAATTGATAAATAGAACGAAAAGTGAATATAAAAAAAAAATTTAAAATTTATGAAAAAAAGTTAAATTCAATAATTTCAGTATTTAATTTTAAATTTCTATTTAACCCATTAAATTGATAAATTGAAAAAAAAGTGAATTTGATGAAAAAAAGTTAAATTCAATAATTTCAATATTTTATTTTAAATTTAAATTTAACCCATTAAATTGATAAATTGAAAAAAAAGTGAATAAAAAAAAAAATTTAAAATTTATGAAAAAAAGTTAAATTCAATAATTTCAATATTTTATTTTAAATTTCAATTTAATCCATAAAATTGATAAATTAAAAAAAAATTTAAAATTTATGAAAAAAAGTTAAATTCAATAATTTCAATATTTTATTTTAAATTTCAATTTAATCCATTAAATTGATAAATTGAAAAAAAAGTGAATAAAAAAAAAATTTTAAATTTATGAAAAAAAGTTATATTCAATAATTTCAATATTTTATTTGAAATTTCAATTTAATCCATTAAATTGATAAATTGAAAAAAAAGTGACTAAAAAAAAAAATTTAAAATTTATGAAAAAAAGTTAAATTCAATAATTTTAATATTTTATTTTAAATTTCAATTTAATCCATTTAATTGATAAATAGAAAAAAAGTGACTAAAAAAAAAAATTTAAAATTTATGAAAAAAAGTTAAATTCAATAATTTCAAAATTTTATTTTAAATTTCAATTTAACCCATTAAATTGATAAATTGAAAAAAAAGTGAATTTGATGAAAAAAAATTATATTCAATAATTTCAATATTTTATTTGAACTTTCAATTTAATCCATTTAATTGATAAATTGAAAAAAAAGTGAATAAAAAAAAAAATTTAAAATTTATGAAAAAAAGTTAAATTCAATACATTTAATATTTTATTTTAAATTTCAATTTAATCCATTAAATTGATAAATTGAAAAAAAAATTAAATTTGATGAAAAAATTATATTCAATAATTTCAATATTTTATTTTAAATTTCAATTTAATCCATTAAATTGATAAATTGAAAAAAAAGTGAATAAAAAAAAAAATTTTAAATTTATGAAAAAAAGTTAAATTCAATAATTTCAATATTTTATTTTAAATTTCAATTTAACCCATTAAATTGATAAATTGAAAAAAAAATTAAATTGGATGAAAAAAAAATTATATTCAATAATTTCAATATTTTATTTTAAATTACAATTTAATCCATAAAGTTGATAAATTGAAAAAAAAATTAAAATTTATGAAAAAAAATTAAATTCAATAATTTCAATATTTTATTTGAAATTTCAATTTAATCCATTAAATTGATAAATTGAAAAAAAAATTAAATTTGATGAAAAAATTATATTCAATAATTTCAATATTTTATTTTAAATTTAAATTTAACCCATTAAATTGATAAATTGAAAAAAAAGTGAATAAAAAAAAAAATTTTAAATTTATGAAAAAAAGTTAAATTCAATAATTTCAGTATTTAATTTTAAATTTCTATTTAACCCATTAAATTGATAAATTGAAAAAAAAGTGAATTTGATGAAAAAAAATTATATTCAATAATTTCAATATTTTATTTGAAATTTCAATTTAATCCATTTAATTGATAAATAGAACGAAAAGTGAATATAAAAAAAAAATTTAAAATTTATGAAAAAAAGTTAAATTCAATAATTTTAATATTTTATTTTAAATTTCAATTTAATCCATTAAATTGATAAATTGAAAAAAAAATTAAATTTGATGAAAAAATTATATTCAATAATTTCAATATTTTATTTTAAATTTCAATTTAATCCATTAAATTGATAAATTGAAAAAAAAGTGAATAAAAAAAAAAATTTTAAATTTATGAAAAAAAGTTAAATTCAATAATTTCAATATTTTATTTTAAATTTCAATTTAACCCATTAAATTGATAAATTGAAAAAAAAATTAAATTGGATGAAAAAAAAATTATATTCAATAATTTCAATATTTTATTTTAAATTACAATTTAATCCATAAAATTGATAAATTGAAAAAAAAAGTAAAATTTATGAAAAAAAATTAAATTCAATAATTTCAATATTTTATTTGAAATTTCAATTTAATCCATTAAATTGATAAATTGAAAAAAAAATTAAATTTGATGAAAAAATTATATTCAATAATTTCAATATTTTATTTTAAATTTCAATTTAATCCATTAAATTGATAAATTGAAAAAAAAGTGAATAAAAAAAAAAAATTTAAATTTATGAAAAAAAGTTAAATTCAATAATTTCAATATTTTATTTTAAATTTCAATTTAACCCATTAAATTGATAAATTGAAAAAAAAATTAAATTGGATGAAAAAAAAATTATATTCAATAATTTCAATATTTTATTTTAAATTACAATTTAATCCATAAAATTGATAAATTGAAAAAAAAAGTAAAATTTATGAAAAAAAATTAAATTCAATAATTTCAATATTTTATTTGAAATTTCAATTTAATCCATTAAATTGATAAATTGAAAAAAAAATTAAATTTGATGAAAAAATTATATTCAATAATTTCAATATTTTATTTGAAATTTCAATTTAATCCATTTAATTGATAAATAGAACGAAAAGTGAATATAAAAAAAAAATTTTAAATTTATGAAAAAAAGTTAAATTCAATAATTTCAATATTTTATTTTAAATTTAAATTTAACCCATTAAATTGATAAATTGAAAAAAAAGTGAATAAAAAAAAAAATTTAAAATTTATGAAAAAAAGTTAAATTCAATAATTTCAATATTTTATTTTAAATTTCAATTTAATCCATTAAATTGATAAATTGAAAAAAAAGTGAATAAAAAAAAAAATTTAAAATTTATGAAAAAAAGTTAAATTCAATAATTTTAATATTTTATTTTAAATTTCAATTTAATCCATTAAATTGATAAATTGAAAAAAAAATTAAATTTGATGAAAAAATTATATTCAATAATTTCAATATTTTATTTGAAATTTCAATTTAATCCATTTAATTGATAAATAGAACGAAAAGTGAATATAAAAAAAAAATTTAAAATTTATGAAAAAAAGTTAAATTCAATAATTTCAATATTTTATTTTAAATTTAAATTTAACCCATTAAATTGATAAATTGAAAAAAAAAGTGAATAAAAAAAAAAATTTAAAATTTATGAAAAAAAGTTAAATTCAATAATTTCAATATTTTATTTTAAATTTCAATTTAATCCATAAAATTGATAAATTAAAAAAAAATTTAAAATTTATGAAAAAAAGTTAAATTCAATAATTTCAATATTTTATTTTAAATTTCAATTTAATCCATTAAATTGATAAATTGAAAAAAAAGTGAATAAAAAAAAAATTTTAAATTTATGAAAAAAAGTTATATTCAATAATTTCAATATTTTATTTGAAATTTCAATTTAATCCATTAAATTGATAAATTGAAAAAAAAGTGACTAAAAATAAAATTTAAAATTTATGAAAAAAAGTTAAATTCAATAATTTTAATATTTTATTTTAAATTTCAATTTAATCCATTTAATTGATAAATAGAAAAAAAGTGACTAAAAAAAAAAATTTAAAATTTATGAAAAAAAGTTAAATTCAATAATTTCAAAATTTTATTTTAAATTTCAATTTAACCCATTAAATTGATAAATTGAAAAAAAAGTGAATTTGATGAAAAAAAATTATATTCAATAATTTCAATATTTTATTTGAACTTTCAATTTAATCCATTTAATTGATAAATTGAAAAAAAAGTGAATAAAAAAAAAAATTTAAAATTTATGAAAAAAAGTTAAATTCAATAATTTTAATATTTTATTTTAAATTTCAATTTAATCCATTAAATTGATAAATTGAAAAAAAAATTAAATTTGATGAAAAAATTATATTCAATAATTTCAATATTTTATTTTAAATTTCAATTTAATCCATTAAATTGATAAATTGAAAAAAAAGTGAATAAAAAAAAAAATTTTAAATTTATGAAAAAAAGTTAAATTCAATAATTTCAATATTTTATTTTAAATTTCAATTTAACCCATTAAATTGATAAATTGAAAAAAAAATTAAATTGGATGAAAAAAAAATTATATTCAATAATTTCAATATTTTATTTTAAATTACAATTTAATCCATAAAGTTGATAAATTGAAAAAAAAATTAAAATTTATGAAAAAAAATTAAATTCAATAATTTCAATATTTTATTTGAAATTTCAATTTAATCCATTAAATTGATAAATTGAAAAAAAAATTAAATTTGATGAAAAAATTATATTCAATAATTTCAATATTTTATTTTAAATTTAAATTTAACCCATTAAATTGATAAATTGAAAAAAAAGTGAATAAAAAAAAAAATTTTAAATTTATGAAAAAAAGTTAAATTCAATAATTTCAGTATTTAATTTTAAATTTCTATTTAACCCATTAAATTGATAAATTGAAAAAAAAGTGAATTTGATGAAAAAAAATTATATTCAATAATTTCAATATTTTATTTGAAATTTCAATTTAATCCATTTAATTGATAAATAGAACGAAAAGTGAATATAAAAAAAAAATTTAAAATTTATGAAAAAAAGTTAAATTCAATAATTTTAATATTTTATTTTAAATTTCAATTTAATCCATTAAATTGATAAATTGAAAAAAAAATTAAATTTGATGAAAAAATTATATTCAATAATTTCAATATTTTATTTTAAATTTCAATTTAATCCATTAAATTGATAAATTGAAAAAAAAGTGAATAAAAAAATAATTTTAAATTTATGAAAAAAAGTTAAATTCAATAATTTCAATATTTTATTTTAAATTTCAATTTAACCCATTAAATTGATAAATTGAAAAAAAAATTAAATTGGATGAAAAAAAAATTATATTCAATAATTTCAATATTTTATTTTAAATTACAATTTAATCCATAAAATTGATAAATTGAAAAAAAAAGTAAAATTTATGAAAAAAAATTAAATTCAATAATTTCAATATTTTATTTGAAATTTCAATTTAATCCATTAAATTGATAAATTGAAAAAAAAATTAAATTTGATGAAAAAATTATATTCAATAATTTCAATATTTTATTTTAAATTTCAATTTAATCCATTAAATTGATAAATTGAAAAAAAAGTGAATAAAAAAAAAAATTTTAAATTTATGAAAAAAAGTTAAATTCAATAATTTCAATATTTTATTTTAAATTTCAATTTAACCCATTAAATTGATAAATTGAAAAAAAAATTAAATTGGATGAAAAAAAAATTATATTCAAAAATTTCAATATTTTATTTTAAATTACAATTTAATCCATAAAATTGATAAATTGAAAAAAAAAGTAAAATTTATGAAAAAAAATTAAATTCAATAATTTCAATATTTTATTTGAAATTTCAATTTAATCCATTAAATTGATAAATTGAAAAAAAAATTAAATTTGATGAAAAAATTATATTCAATAATTTCAATATTTTATTTTAAATTTCAATTTAATCCATTTAATTGATAAATTGAAAAAAAAGTGAATAAAAAAAAAAATTTAAAATTTATGAAAAAAAGTTAAATTCAATAATTTTAATATTTTATTTTAAATTTCAATTTAATCCATTAAATTGATAAATTGAAAAAAAAATTAAATTTGATGAAAAAATTATATTCAATAATTTCAATATTTTATTTTAAATTTCAATTTAATCCATTAAATTGATAAATTGAAAAAAAAGTGAATAAAAAAAAAAATTTTAAATTTATGAAAAAAAGTTAAATTCAATAATTTCAATATTTTATTTTAAATTTCAATTTAACCCATTAAATTGATAAATTGAAAAAAAAATTAAATTGGATGAAAAAAAAATTATATTCAATAATTTCAATATTTTATTTTAAATTACAATTTAATCCATAAAATTGATAAATTGAAAAAAAAAGTAAAATTTATGAAAAAAAATTAAATTCAATAATTTCAATATTTTATTTGAAATTTCAATTTAATCCATTAAATTGATAAATTGAAAAAAAAATTAAATTTGATGAAAAAATTATATTCAATAATTTCAATATTTTATTTTAAATTTCAATTTAATCCATTAAATTGATAAATTGAAAAAAAAGTGAATAAAAAAAAAAATTTTAAATTTATGAAAAAAAGTTAAATTCAATAATTTCAATATTTTATTTTAAATTTCAATTTAACCCATTAAATTGATAAATTGAAAAAAAAATTAAATTGGATGAAAAAAAAATTATATTCAATAATTTCAATATTTTATTTTAAATTACAATTTAATCCATAAAATTGATAAATTGAAAAAAAAAGTAAAATTTATGAAAAAAAATTAAATTCAATAATTTCAATATTTTATTTGAAATTTCAATTTAATCCATTAAATTGATAAATTGAAAAAAAAATTAAATTTGATGAAAAAATTATATTCAATAATTTCAATATTTTATTTTAAATTTCAATTTAATCCATTTAATTGATAAATTGAAAAAAAAGTGAATAAAAAAAAAAATTTAAAATTTATGAAAAAAAGTTAAATTCAATAATTTTAATATTTTATTTTAAATTTCAATTTAATCCATTAAATTGATAAATTGAAAAAAAAATTAAATTTGATGAAAAAATTATATTCAATAATTTCAATATTTTATTTTAAATTTCAATTTAATCCATTAAATTGATAAATTGAAAAAAAAGTGAATAAAAAAAAAAATTTTAAATTTATGAAAAAAAGTTAAATTCAATAATTTCAATATTTTATTTTAAATTTCAATTTAACCCATTAAATTGATAAATTGAAAAAAAAATTAAATTGGATGAAAAAAAAATTATATTCAATAATTTCAATATTTTATTTTAAATTACAATTTAATCCATAAAGTTGATAAATTGAAAAAAAAATTAAAATTTATGAAAAAAAATTAAATTCAATAATTTCAATATTTTATTTGAAATTTCAATTTAATCCATTAAATTGATAAATTGAAAAAAAAATTAAATTTGATGAAAAAATTATATTCAATAATTTCAATATTTTATTTTAAATTTAAATTTAACCCATTAAATTGATAAATTGAAAAAAAAGTGAATAAAAAAAAAAATTTTAAATTTATGAAAAAAAGTTAAATTCAATAATTTCAGTATTTAATTTTAAATTTCTATTTAACCCATTAAATTGATAAATTGAAAAAAAAGTGAATTTGATGAAAAAAAATTATATTCAATAATTTCAATATTTTATTTGAAATTTCAATTTAATCCATTTAATTGATAAATAGAACGAAAAGTGAATATAAAAAAAAAATTTAAAATTTATGAAAAAAAGTTAAATTCAATAATTTTAATATTTTATTTTAAATTTCAATTTAATCCATTAAATTGATAAATTGAAAAAAAAATTAAATTTGATGAAAAAATTATATTCAATAATTTCAATATTTTATTTTAAATTTCAATTTAATCCATTAAATTGATAAATTGAAAAAAAAGTGAATAAAAAAAAAAATTTTAAATTTATGAAAAAAAGTTAAATTCAATAATTTCAATATTTTATTTTAAATTTCAATTTAACCCATTAAATTGATAAATTGAAAAAAAAATTAAATTGGATGAAAAAAAAATTATATTCAATAATTTCAATATTTTATTTTAAATTACAATTTAATCCATAAAATTGATAAATTGAAAAAAAAAGTAAAATTTATGAAAAAAAATTAAATTCAATAATTTCAATATTTTATTTGAAATTTCAATTTAATCCATTAAATTGATAAATTGAAAAAAAAATTAAATTTGATGAAAAAATTATATTCAATAATTTCAAAATTTTATTTTAAATTTCAATTTAACCCATTAAATTGATAAATTGAAAAAAAAGTGAATTTGATGAAAAAAAATTATATTCAATAATTTCAATATTTTATTTGAACTTTCAATTTAATCCATTTAATTGATAAATTGAAAAAAAAGTGAATAAAAAAAAAAATTTAAAATTTATGAAAAAAAGTTAAATTCAATAATTTTAATATTTTATTTTAAATTTCAATTTAATCCATTAAATTGATAAATTGAAAAAAAAATTAAATTTGATGAAAAAATTATATTCAATAATTTCAATATTTTATTTTAAATTTCAATTTAATCCATTAAATTGATAAATTGAAAAAAAAGTGAATAAAAAAAAAAATTTTAAATTTATGAAAAAAAGTTAAATTCAATAATTTCAATATTTTATTTTAAATTTCAATTTAACCCATTAAATTGATAAATTGAAAAAAAAATTAAATTGGATGAAAAAAAAATTATATTCAATAATTTCAATATTTTATTTTAAATTACAATTTAATCCATAAAATTGATAAATTGAAAAAAAAAGTAAAATTTATGAAAAAAAATTAAATTCAATAATTTCAATATTTTATTTGAAATTTCAATTTAATCCATTAAATTGATAAATTGAAAAAAAAATTAAATTTGATGAAAAAATTATATTCAATAATTTCAATATTTTATTTTAAATTTCAATTTAATCCATTAAATTGATAAATTGAAAAAAAAGTGAATAAAAAAAAAAAATTTAAATTTATGAAAAAAAGTTAAATTCAATAATTTCAATATTTTATTTTAAATTTCAATTTAACCCATTAAATTGATAAATTGAAAAAAAAATTAAATTGGATGAAAAAAAAATTATATTCAATAATTTCAATATTTTATTTTAAATTACAATTTAATCCATAAAATTGATAAATTGAAAAAAAAAGTAAAATTTATGAAAAAAAATTAAATTCAATAATTTCAATATTTTATTTGAAATTTCAATTTAATCCATTAAATTGATAAATTGAAAAAAAAATTAAATTTGATGAAAAAATTATATTCAATAATTTCAATATTTTATTTTAAATTTAAATTTAACCCAATAAATTGATAAATTGAAAAAAAAGTGAATAAAAAAAAAATTTTAAAATTAACGAAAAAAAGTTAAATTCAATAATTTCAATATTTTATTTGAAATTTCAATTTAATCCATTAAATTGATAAATTGAAAAAAAAATTAAATTTGATGAAAAAATTATATTCAATAATTTCAATATTTTATTTGAAATTTCAATTTAATCCATTTAATTGATAAATAGAACGAAAAGTGAATATAAAAAAAAAATTTTAAATTTATGAAAAAAAGTTAAATTCAATAATTTCAATATTTTATTTTAAATTTAAATTTAACCCATTAAATTGATAAATTGAAAAAAAAGTGAATAAAAAAAAAAATTTAAAATTTATGAAAAAAAGTTAAATTCAATAATTTCAATATTTTATTTTAAATTTCAATTTAATCCATTAAATTGATAAATTGAAAAAAAAGTGAATAAAAAAAAAAATTTAAAATTTATGAAAAAAAGTTAAATTCAATAATTTTAATATTTTATTTTAAATTTCAATTTAATCCATTAAATTGATAAATTGAAAAAAAAATTAAATTTGATGAAAAAATTATATTCAATAATTTCAATATTTTATTTGAAATTTCAATTTAATCCATTTAATTGATAAATAGAACGAAAAGTGAATATAAAAAAAAAATTTAAAATTTATGAAAAAAAGTTAAATTCAATAATTTCAATATTTTATTTTAAATTTAAATTTAACACATTAAATTGATAAATTGAAAAAAAAGTGAATAAAAAAAAAATTTAAAATTTATGAAAAAAAGTTAAATTCAATAATTTCAATATTTTATTTTAAATTTCAATTTAATCCATAAAATTGATAAATTAAAAAAAATTTAAAATTTATGAAAAAAAGTTAAATTCAATAATTTCAATATTTTATTTTAAATTTCAATTTAATCCATTAAATTGATAAATTGAAAAAAAAGTGAATAAAAAAAAAATTTTAAATTTATGAAAAAAAGTTATATTCAATAATTTCAATATTTTATTTGAAATTTCAATTTAATCCATTAAATTGATAAATTGAAAAAAAAGTGACTAAAAAAAAAAATTTAAAATTTATGAAAAAAAGTTAAATTCAATAATTTTAATATTTTATTTTAAATTTCAATTTAATCCATTTAATTGATAAATAGAAAAAAAGTGACTAAAAAAAAAAATTTAAAATTTATGAAAAAAAGTTAAATTCAATAATTTCAAAATTTTATTTTAAATTTCAATTTAATCCATTTAATTGATAAATAGAAAAAAAAATTAAATTTGATGAAAAAATTATATTCAATAATTTCAAAATTTTATTTTAAATTTCAATTTAACCCATTAAATTGATAAATTGAAAAAAAAGTGAATTTGATGAAAAAAAATTATATTCAATAATTTCAATATTTTATTTGAACTTTCAATTTAATCCATTTAATTGATAAATTGAAAAAAAAGTGAATAAAAAAAAAAATTTAAAATTTATGAAAAAAAGTTAAATTCAATAATTTTAATATTTTATTTTAAATTTCAATTTAATCCATTAAATTGATTAATTGAAAAAAAAATTAAATTTGATGAAAAAATTATATTCAATAATTTCAATATTTTATTTTAAATTTCAATTTAATCCATTAAATTGATAAATTGAAAAAAAAGTGAATAAAAAAAAAAATTTTAAATTTATGAAAAAAAGTTAAATTCAATAATTTCAATATTTTATTTTAAATTTCAATTTAACCCATTAAATTGATAAATTGAAAAAAAAATTAAATTGGATGAAAAAAAAATTATATTCAATAATTTCAATATTTTATTTTAAATTACAATTTAATCCATAAAATTGATAAATTGAAAAAAAAAGTAAAATTTATGAAAAAAAATTAAATTCAATAATTTCAATATTTTATTTGAAATTTCAATTTAATCCATTAAATTGATAAATTGAAAAAAAAATTAAATTTGATGAAAAAATTATATTCAATAATTTCAATATTTTATTTTAAATTTCAATTTAATCCATTAAATTGATAAATTGAAAAAAAAGTGAATAAAAAAAAAATTTTAAAATTTACGAAAAAAAGTTAAATTCAATAATTTCAATATTTTATTTGAAATTTCAATTTAATCCATTAAATTGATAAATTGAAAAAAAAATTAAATTTGATGAAAAAATTATATTCAATAATTTCAATATTTTATTTGAAATTTCAATTTAATCCATTTAATTGATAAATAGAACGAAAAGTGAATATAAAAAAAAAATTTTAAATTTATGAAAAAAAGTTAAATTCAATAATTTCAATATTTTATTTTAAATTTAAATTTAACCCATTAAATTGATAAATTGAAAAAAAAGTGAATAAAAAAAAAAATTTAAAATTTATGAAAAAAAGTTAAATTCAATAATTTCAATATTTTATTTTAAATTTCAATTTAATCCATTAAATTGATAAATTGAAAAAAAAGTGAATAAAAAAAAAAATTTAAAATTTATGAAAAAAAGTTAAATTCAATAATTTTAATATTTTATTTTAAATTTCAATTTAATCCATTAAATTGATAAATTGAAAAAAAAATTAAATTTGATGAAAAAATTATATTCAATAATTTCAATATTTTATTTGAAATTTCAATTTAATCCATTTAATTGATAAATAGAACGAAAAGTGAATATAAAAAAAAAATTTAAAATTTATGAAAAAAAGTTAAATTCAATAATTTCAATATTTTATTTTAAATTTAAATTTAACCCATTAAATTGATAAATTGAAAAAAAAGTGAATAAAAAAAAAAATTTAAAATTTATGAAAAAAAGTTAAATTCAATAATTTTAATATTTTATTTTAAATTTCAATTTAATCCATTAAATTGATAAATTGAAAAAAAAATTAAATTTGATGAAAAAATTATATTCAATAATTTCAATATTTTATTTTAAATTTCAATTTAATCCATTTAATTGATAAATAGAACGAAAAGTGAATATAAAAAAAAAATTTAAAATTTATGAAAAAAAGTTAAATTCAATAATTTCAATATTTTATTTTAAATTTAAATTTAACACATTAAATTGATAAATTGAAAAAAAAGTGAATAAAAAAAAAAATTTAAAATTTATGAAAAAAAGTTAAATTCAATAATTTCAATATTTTATTTTAAATTTCAATTTAATCCATTAAATTGATAAATTGAAAAAAAAGTGAATAAAAAAAAAATTTTAAATTTATGAAAAAAAGTTATATTCAATAATTTCAATATTTTATTTGAAATTTCAATTTAATCCATTAAATTGATAAATTGAAAAAAAAGTGACTAAAAAAAAAAATTTAAAATTTATGAAAAAAAGTTAAATTCAATAATTTTAATATTTTATTTTAAATTTCAATTTAATCCATTTAATTGATAAATAGAAAAAAAGTGACTAAAAAAAAAAATTTAAAATTTATGAAAAAAAGTTAAATTCAATAATTTCAAAATTTTATTTTAAATTTCAATTTAATCCATTTAATTGATAAATAGAAAAAAAAATTAAATTTGATGAAAAAATTATATTCAATAATTTCAAAATTTTATTTTAAATTTCAATTTAACCCATTAAATTGATAAATTGAAAAAAAAGTGAATTTGATGAAAAAAAATTATATTCAATAATTTCAATATTTTATTTGAACTTTCAATTTAATCCATTTAATTGATAAATTGAAAAAAAAGTGAATAAAAAAAAAAATTTAAAATTTATGAAAAAAAGTTAAATTCAATAATTTTAATATTTTATTTTAAATTTCAATTTAATCCATTAAATTGATTAATTGAAAAAAAAATTAAATTTGATGAAAAAATTATATTCAATAATTTCAATATTTTATTTTAAATTTCAATTTAATCCATTAAATTGATAAATTGAAAAAAAAGTGAATAAAAAAAAAATTTTAAAATTTACGAAAAAAAGTTAAATTCAATAATTTCAATATTTTATTTGAAATTTCAATTTAATCCATTAAATTGATAAATTGAAAAAAAAATTAAATTTGATGAAAAAATTATATTCAATAATTTCAATATTTTATTTGAAATTTCAATTTAATCCATTTAATTGATAAATAGAACGAAAAGTGAATATAAAAAAAAAATTTTAAATTTATGAAAAAAAGTTAAATTCAATAATTTCAATATTTTATTTTAAATTTAAATTTAACCCATTAAATTGATAAATTGAAAAAAAAGTGAATAAAAAAAAAAATTTAAAATTTATGAAAAAAAGTTAAATTCAATAATTTCAATATTTTATTTTAAATTTCAATTTAATCCATTAAATTGATAAATTGAAAAAAAAGTGAATAAAAAAAAAAATTTAAAATTTATGAAAAAAAGTTAAATTCAATAATTTTAATATTTTATTTTAAATTTCAATTTAATCCATTAAATTGATAAATTGAAAAAAAAATTAAATTTGATGAAAAAATTATATTCAATAATTTCAATATTTTATTTGAAATTTCAATTTAATCCATTTAATTGATAAATAGAACGAAAAGTGAATATAAAAAAAAAATTTAAAATTTATGAAAAAAAGTTAAATTCAATAATTTCAATATTTTATTTTAAATTTAAATTTAACCCATTAAATTGATAAATTGAAAAAAAAAGTGAATAAAAAAAAAAATTTAAAATTTATGAAAAAAAGTTAAATTCAATAATTTCAATATTTTATTTTAAATTTCAATTTAATCCATAAAATTGATATATTATAAAAAAATTTAAAATTTATGAAAAAAAGTTAAATTCAATAATTTCAATATTTTATTTTAAATTTCAATTTAATCCATTAAATTGATAAATTGAAAAAAAAGTGAATAAAAAAAAAATTTTAAATTTATGAAAAAAAGTTATATTCAATAATTTCAATATTTTATTTGAAATTTCAATTTAATCCATTAAATTGATAAATTGAAAAAAAAGTGACTAAAAAAAAAAATTTAAAATTTATGAAAAAAAGTTAAATTCAATAATTTTAATATTTTATTTTAAATTTCAATTTAATCCATTAAATTGATAAATTGAAAAAAAAATTAAATTTGATGAAAAAATTATATTCAATAATTTCAATATTTTATTTGAAATTTCAATTTAATCCATTTAATTGATAAATAGAACGAAAAGTGAATATAAAAAAAAAATTTAAAATTTATGAAAAAAAGTTAAATTCAATAATTTCAGTATTTAATTTTAAATTTCTATTTAACCCATTAAATTGATAAATTGAAAAAAAAGTGAATTTGATGAAAAAAAGTTAAATTCAATAATTTCAATATTTTATTTTAAATTTAAATTTAACCCATTAAATTGATAAATTGAAAAAAAAGTGAATAAAAAAAAAAATTTAAAATTTATGAAAAAAAGTTAAATTCAATAATTTCAATATTTTATTTTAAATTTCAATTTAATCCATAAAATTGATAAATTAAAAAAAAATTTAAAATTTATGAAAAAAAGTTAAATTCAATAATTTCAATATTTTATTTTAAATTTCAATTTAATCCATTAAATTGATAAATTGAAAAAAAAGTGAATAAAAAAAAAATTTTAAATTTATGAAAAAAAGTTATATTCAATAATTTCAATATTTTATTTGAAATTTCAATTTAATCCATTAAATTGATAAATTGAAAAAAAAGTGACTAAAAAAAAAAATTTAAAATTTATGAAAAAAAGTTAAATTCAATAATTTCAATATTTTATTTTAAATTTCAATTTAATCCATTAAATTGATAAATTGAAAAAAAAGTGAATAAAAAAAAAATTTTAAATTTATGAAAAAAAGTTATATTCAATAATTTCAATATTTTATTTGAAATTTCAATTTAATCCATTAAATTGATAAATTGAAAAAAAAGTGACTAAAAAAAAAAATTTAAAATTTATGAAAAAAAGTTAAATTCAATAATTTTAATATTTTATTTTAAATTTCAATTTAATCCATTTAATTGATAAATAGAAAAAAAGTGACTAAAAAAAAAAATTTAAAATTTATGAAAAAAAGTTAAATTCAATAATTTCAAAATTTTATTTTAAATTTCAATTTAACCCATTAAATTGATAAATTGAAAAAAAAGTGAATTTGATGAAAAAAAATTATATTCAATAATTTCAATATTTTATTTGAACTTTCAATTTAATCCATTTAATTGATAAATTGAAAAAAAAGTGAATAAAAAAAAAAATTTAAAATTTATGAAAAAAAGTTAAATTCAATACATTTAATATTTTATTTTAAATTTCAATTTAATCCATTAAATTGATAAATTGAAAAAAAAATTAAATTTGATGAAAAAATTATATTCAATAATTTCAATATTTTATTTTAAATTTCAATTTAATCCATTAAATTGATAAATTGAAAAAAAAGTGAATAAAAAAAAAAATTTTAAATTTATGAAAAAAAGTTAAATTCAATAATTTCAATATTTTATTTTAAATTTCAATTTAACCCATTAAATTGATAAATTGAAAAAAAAATTAAATTGGATGAAAAAAAAATTATATTCAATAATTTCAATATTTTATTTTAAATTACAATTTAATCCATAAAGTTGATAAATTGAAAAAAAAATTAAAATTTATGAAAAAAAATTAAATTCAATAATTTCAATATTTTATTTGAAATTTCAATTTAATCCATTAAATTGATAAATTGAAAAAAAAATTAAATTTGATGAAAAAATTATATTCAATAATTTCAATATTTTATTTTAAATTTAAATTTAACCCATTAAATTGATAAATTGAAAAAAAAGTGAATAAAAAAAAAAATTTTAAATTTATGAAAAAAAGTTAAATTCAATAATTTCAGTATTTAATTTTAAATTTCTATTTAACCCATTAAATTGATAAATTGAAAAAAAAGTGAATTTGATGAAAAAAAATTATATTCAATAATTTCAATATTTTATTTGAAATTTCAATTTAATCCATTTAATTGATAAATAGAACGAAAAGTGAATATAAAAAAAAAATTTAAAATTTATGAAAAAAAGTTAAATTCAATAATTTTAATATTTTATTTTAAATTTCAATTTAATCCATTAAATTGATAAATTGAAAAAAAAATTAAATTTGATGAAAAAATTATATTCAATAATTTCAATATTTTATTTTAAATTTCAATTTAATCCATTAAATTGATAAATTGAAAAAAAAGTGAATAAAAAAAAAAATTTTAAATTTATGAAAAAAAGTTAAATTCAATAATTTCAATATTTTATTTTAAATTTCAATTTAACCCATTAAATTGATAAATTGAAAAAAAAATTAAATTGGATGAAAAAAAAATTATATTCAATAATTTCAATATTTTATTTTAAATTACAATTTAATCCATAAAATTGATAAATTGAAAAAAAAAGTAAAATTTATGAAAAAAAATTAAATTCAATAATTTCAATATTTTATTTGAAATTTCAATTTAATCCATTAAATTGATAAATTGAAAAAAAAATTAAATTTGATGAAAAAATTATATTCAATAATTTCAATATTTTATTTTAAATTTCAATTTAATCCATTAAATTGATAAATTGAAAAAAAAGTGAATAAAAAAAAAAAATTTAAATTTATGAAAAAAAGTTAAATTCAATAATTTCAATATTTTATTTTAAATTTCAATTTAACCCATTAAATTGATAAATTGAAAAAAAAATTAAATTGGATGAAAAAAAAATTATATTCAATAATTTCAATATTTTATTTTAAATTACAATTTAATCCATAAAATTGATAAATTGAAAAAAAAAGTAAAATTTATGAAAAAAAATTAAATTCAATAATTTCAATATTTTATTTGAAATTTCAATTTAATCCATTAAATTGATAAATTGAAAAAAAAATTAAATTTGATGAAAAAATTATATTCAATAATTTCAATATTTTATTTGAAATTTCAATTTAATCCATTTAATTGATAAATAGAACGAAAAGTGAATATAAAAAAAAAATTTTAAATTTATGAAAAAAAGTTAAATTCAATAATTTCAATATTTTATTTTAAATTTAAATTTAACCCATTAAATTGATAAATTGAAAAAAAAGTGAATAAAAAAAAAAATTTAAAATTTATGAAAAAAAGTTAAATTCAATAATTTCAATATTTTATTTTAAATTTCAATTTAATCCATTAAATTGATAAATTGAAAAAAAAGTGAATAAAAAAAAAAATTTAAAATTTATGAAAAAAAGTTAAATTCAATAATTTTAATATTTTATTTTAAATTTCAATTTAATCCATTAAATTGATAAATTGAAAAAAAAATTAAATTTGATGAAAAAATTATATTCAATAATTTCAATATTTTATTTGAAATTTCAATTTAATCCATTTAATTGATAAATAGAACGAAAAGTGAATATAAAAAAAAAATTTAAAATTTATGAAAAAAAGTTAAATTCAATAATTTCAATATTTTATTTTAAATTTAAATTTAACCCATTAAATTGATAAATTGAAAAAAAAAGTGAATAAAAAAAAAAATTTAAAATTTATGAAAAAAAGTTAAATTCAATAATTTCAATATTTTATTTTAAATTTCAATTTAATCCATAAAATTGATAAATTAAAAAAAAATTTAAAATTTATGAAAAAAAGTTAAATTCAATAATTTCAATATTTTATTTTAAATTTCAATTTAATCCATTAAATTGATAAATTGAAAAAAAAGTGAATAAAAAAAAAATTTTAAATTTATGAAAAAAAGTTATATTCAATAATTTCAATATTTTATTTGAAATTTCAATTTAATCCATTAAATTGATAAATTGAAAAAAAAGTGACTAAAAAAAAAAATTTAAAATTTATGAAAAAAAGTTAAATTCAATAATTTTAATATTTTATTTTAAATTTCAATTTAATCCATTTAATTGATAAATAGAAAAAAAGTGACTAAAAAAAAAAATTTAAAATTTATGAAAAAAAGTTAAATTCAATAATTTCAAAATTTTATTTTAAATTTCAATTTAACCCATTAAATTGATAAATTGAAAAAAAAGTGAATTTGATGAAAAAAAATTATATTCAATAATTTCAATATTTTATTTGAACTTTCAATTTAATCCATTTAATTGATAAATTGAAAAAAAAGTGAATAAAAAAAAAAATTTAAAATTTATGAAAAAAAGTTAAATTCAATAATTTTAATATTTTATTTTAAATTTCAATTTAATCCATTAAATTGATAAATTGAAAAAAAAATTAAATTTGATGAAAAAATTATATTCAATAATTTCAATATTTTATTTTAAATTTCAATTTAATCCATTAAATTGATAAATTGAAAAAAAAGTGAATAAAAAAAAAAATTTTAAATTTATGAAAAAAAGTTAAATTCAATAATTTCAATATTTTATTTTAAATTTCAATTTAACCCATTAAATTGATAAATTGAAAAAAAAATTAAATTGGATGAAAAAAAAATTATATTCAATAATTTCAATATTTTATTTTAAATTACAATTTAATCCATAAAGTTGATAAATTGAAAAAAAAATTAAAATTTATGAAAAAAAATTAAATTCAATAATTTCAATATTTTATTTGAAATTTCAATTTAATCCATTAAATTGATAAATTGAAAAAAAAATTAAATTTGATGAAAAAATTATATTCAATAATTTCAATATTTTATTTTAAATTTAAATTTAACCCATTAAATTGATAAATTGAAAAAAAAGTGAATAAAAAAAAAAATTTTAAATTTATGAAAAAAAGTTAAATTCAATAATTTCAGTATTTAATTTTAAATTTCTATTTAACCCATTAAATTGATAAATTGAAAAAAAAGTGAATTTGATGAAAAAAAATTATATTCAATAATTTCAATATTTTATTTGAAATTTCAATTTAATCCATTTAATTGATAAATAGAACGAAAAGTGAATATAAAAAAAAAATTTAAAATTTATGAAAAAAAGTTAAATTCAATAATTTTAATATTTTATTTTAAATTTCAATTTAATCCATTAAATTGATAAATTGAAAAAAAAATTAAATTTGATGAAAAAATTATATTCAATAATTTCAATATTTTATTTTAAATTTCAATTTAATCCATTAAATTGATAAATTGAAAAAAAAGTGAATAAAAAAAAAAATTTTAAATTTATGAAAAAAAGTTAAATTCAATAATTTCAATATTTTATTTTAAATTTCAATTTAACCCATTAAATTGATAAATTGAAAAAAAAATTAAATTGGATGAAAAAAAAATTATATTCAATAATTTCAATATTTTATTTTAAATTACAATTTAATCCATAAAATTGATAAATTGAAAAAAAAAGTAAAATTTATGAAAAAAAATTAAATTCAATAATTTCAATATTTTATTTGAAATTTCAATTTAATCCATTAAATTGATAAATTGAAAAAAAAATTAAATTTGATGAAAAAATTATATTCAATAATTTCAATATTTTATTTTAAATTTCAATTTAATCCATTAAATTGATAAATTGAAAAAAAAGTGAATAAAAAAAAAAATTTTAAATTTATGAAAAAAAGTTAAATTCAATAATTTCAATATTTTATTTTAAATTTCAATTTAACCCATTAAATTGATAAATTGAAAAAAAAATTAAATTGGATGAAAAAAAAATTATATTCAATAATTTCAATATTTTATTTTAAATTACAATTTAATCCATAAAATTGATAAATTGAAAAAAAAAGTAAAATTTATGAAAAAAAATTAAATTCAATAATTTCAATATTTTATTTGAAATTTCAATTTAATCCATTAAATTGATAAATTGAAAAAAAAATTAAATTTGATGAAAAAATTATATTCAATAATTTCAATATTTTATTTTAAATTTCAATTTAATCCATTTAATTGATAAATTGAAAAAAAAGTGAATAAAAAAAAAAATTTAAAATTTATGAAAAAAAGTTAAATTCAATAATTTTAATATTTTATTTTAAATTTCAATTTAATCCATTAAATTGATAAATTGAAAAAAAAATTAAATTTGATGAAAAAATTATATTCAATAATTTCAATATTTTATTTTAAATTTCAATTTAATCCATTAAATTGATAAATTGAAAAAAAAGTGAATAAAAAAAAAAATTTTAAATTTATGAAAAAAAGTTAAATTCAATAATTTCAATATTTTATTTTAAATTTCAATTTAACCCATTAAATTGATAAATTGAAAAAAAAATTAAATTGGATGAAAAAAAAATTATATTCAATAATTTCAATATTTTATTTTAAATTACAATTTAATCCATAAAGTTGATAAATTGAAAAAAAAATTAAAATTTATGAAAAAAAATTAAATTCAATAATTTCAATATTTTATTTGAAATTTCAATTTAATCCATTAAATTGATAAATTGAAAAAAAAATTAAATTTGATGAAAAAATTATATTCAATAATTTCAATATTTTATTTTAAATTTAAATTTAACCCATTAAATTGATAAATTGAAAAAAAAGTGAATAAAAAAAAAAATTTTAAATTTATGAAAAAAAGTTAAATTCAATAATTTCAGTATTTAATTTTAAATTTCTATTTAACCCATTAAATTGATAAATTGAAAAAAAAGTGAATTTGATGAAAAAAAATTATATTCAATAATTTCAATATTTTATTTGAAATTTCAATTTAATCCATTTAATTGATAAATAGAACGAAAAGTGAATATAAAAAAAAAATTTAAAATTTATGAAAAAAAGTTAAATTCAATAATTTTAATATTTTATTTTAAATTTCAATTTAATCCATTAAATTGATAAATTGAAAAAAAAATTAAATTTGATGAAAAAATTATATTCAATAATTTCAATATTTTATTTTAAATTTCAATTTAATCCATTAAATTGATAAATTGAAAAAAAAGTGAATAAAAAAAAAAATTTTAAATTTATGAAAAAAAGTTAAATTCAATAATTTCAATATTTTATTTTAAATTTCAATTTAACCCATTAAATTGATAAATTGAAAAAAAAATTAAATTGGATGAAAAAAAAATTATATTCAATAATTTCAATATTTTATTTTAAATTACAATTTAATCCATAAAATTGATAAATTGAAAAAAAAAGTAAAATTTATGAAAAAAAATTAAATTCAATAATTTCAATATTTTATTTGAAATTTCAATTTAATCCATTAAATTGATAAATTGAAAAAAAAATTAAATTTGATGAAAAAATTATATTCAATAATTTCAAAATTTTATTTTAAATTTCAATTTAACCCATTAAATTGATAAATTGAAAAAAAAGTGAATTTGATGAAAAAAAATTATATTCAATAATTTCAATATTTTATTTGAACTTTCAATTTAATCCATTTAATTGATAAATTGAAAAAAAAGTGAATAAAAAAAAAAATTTAAAATTTATGAAAAAAGTTAAATTCAATAATTTTAATATTTTATTTTAAATTTCAATTTAATCCATTAAATTGATAAATTGAAAAAAAAATTAAATTTGATGAAAAAATTATATTCAATAATTTCAATATTTTATTTTAAATTTCAATTTAATCCATTAAATTGATAAATTGAAAAAAAAGTGAATAAAAAAAAAATTTTAAATTTATGAAAAAAAGTTAAATTCAATAATTTCAATATTTTATTTTAAATTTCAATTTAACCCATTAAATTGATAAATTGAAAAAAAAATTAAATTGGATGAAAAAAAAATTATATTCAATAATTTCAATATTTTATTTTAAATTACAATTTAATCCATAAAATGATAAATTGAAAAAAAAAGTAAAATTTATGAAAAAAAAATTAAATTCAATAATTTCAATATTTTATTTGAAATTTCAATTTAATCCATTAAATTGATAAATTGAAAAAAAAATTAAATTTGATGAAAAAATTATATTCAATAATTTCAATATTTTATTTTAAATTTCAATTTAATCCATTAAATTGATAAATTGAAAAAAAAGTGAATAAAAAAAAAAAATTTAAATTTATGAAAAAAAGTTAAATTCAATAATTTCAATATTTTATTTTAAATTTCAATTTAACCCATTAAATTGATAAATTGAAAAAAAAATTAAATTGGATGAAAAAAAAAATTATATTCAATAATTTCAATATTTTATTTTAAATTACAATTTAATCCATAAAATTGATAAATTGAAAAAAAAAGTAAAATTTATGAAAAAAAATTAAATTCAATAATTTCAATATTTTATTTGAAATTTCAATTTAATCCATTAAATTGATAAATTGAAAAAAAAATTAAATTTGATGAAAAAATTATATTCAATAATTTCAATATTTTATTTTAAATTTAAATTTAACCAATAAATTGATAAATTGAAAAAAAAGTGAATAAAAAAAAAATTTTAAAATTTACGAAAAAAAGTTAAATTCAATAATTTCAATATTTTATTTGAAATTTCAATTTAATCCATTAAATTGATAAATTGAAAAAAAAATTAAATTTGATGAAAAAATTATATTCAATAATTTCAATATTTTATTTGAAATTTCAATTTAATCCATTTAATTGATAAATAGAACGAAAAGTGAATATAAAAAAAAAATTTTAAATTTATGAAAAAAAGTTAAATTCAATAATTTCAATATTTTATTTTAAATTTAAATTTAACCCATTAAATTGATAAATTGAAAAAAAAGTGAATAAAAAAAAAATTTAAAATTTATGAAAAAAAGTTAAATTCAATAATTTCAATATTTTATTTTAAATTTCAATTTAATCCATTAAATTGATAAATTGAAAAAAAAGTGAATAAAAAAAAAATTTAAAATTTATGAAAAAAAGTTAAATTCAATAATTTTAATATTTTATTTTAAATTTCAATTTAATCCATTAAATTGATAAATTGAAAAAAAAATTAAATTTGATGAAAAAATTATATTCAATAATTTCAATATTTTATTTGAAATTTCAATTTAATCCATTTAATTGATAAATAGAACGAAAAGTGAATATAAAAAAAAAATTTAAAATTTATGAAAAAAAGTTAAATTCAATAATTTCAATATTTTATTTTAAATTTAAATTTAACACATTAAATTGATAAATTGAAAAAAAAGTGAATAAAAAAAAAAATTTAAAATTTATGAAAAAAAGTTAAATTCAATAATTTCAATATTTTATTTTAAATTTCAATTTAATCCATAAAATTGATAAATTAAAAAAAAATTTAAAATTTATGAAAAAAAGTTAAATTCAATAATTTCAATATTTTATTTTAAATTTCAATTTAATCCATTAAATTGATAAATTGAAAAAAAAGTGAATAAAAAAAAAATTTTAAATTTATGAAAAAAAGTTATATTCAATAATTTCAATATTTTATTTGAAATTTCAATTTAATCCATTAAATTGATAAATTGAAAAAAAAGTGACTAAAAAAAAAAATTTAAAATTTATGAAAAAAAGTTAAATTCAATAATTTTAATATTTTATTTTAAATTTCAATTTAATCCATTAAATTGATAAATTGAAAAAAAAATTAAATTTGATGAAAAAATTATATTCAATAATTTCAATATTTTATTTGAAATTTCAATTTAATCCATTTAATTGATAAATAGAACGAAAAGTGAATATAAAAAAAAAATTTAAAATTTATGAAAAAAAGTTAAATTCAATAATTTCAATATTTTATTTTAAATTTAAATTTAACCCATTAAATTGATAAATTGAAAAAAAAAGTGAATAAAAAAAAAAATTTAAAATTTATGAAAAAAAGTTAAATTCAATAATTTCAATATTTTATTTTAAATTTCAATTTAATCCATAAAATTGATAAATTAAAAAAAAATTTAAAATTTATGAAAAAAAGTTAAATTCAATAATTTCAATATTTTATTTTAAATTTCAATTTAATCCATTAAATTGATAAATTGAAAAAAAAGTGAATAAAAAAAAAATTTTAAATTTATGAAAAAAAGTTATATTCAATAATTTCAATATTTTATTTGAAATTTCAATTTAATCCATTAAATTGATAAATTGAAAAAAAAGTGACTAAAAAAAAAAATTTAAAATTTATGAAAAAAAGTTAAATTCAATAATTTTAATATTTTATTTTAAATTTCAATTTAATCCATTTAATTGATAAATAGAAAAAAAGTGACTAAAAAAAAAAATTTAAAATTTATGAAAAAAAGTTAAATTCAATAATTTCAAAATTTTATTTTAAATTTCAATTTAACCCATTAAATTGATAAATTGAAAAAAAAGTGAATTTGATGAAAAAAAATTATATTCAATAATTTCAATATTTTATTTGAACTTTCAATTTAATCCATTTAATTGATAAATTGAAAAAAAAGTGAATAAAAAAAAAAATTTAAAATTTATGAAAAAAAGTTAAATTCAATAATTTTAATATTTTATTTTAAATTTCAATTTAATCCATTAAATTGATAAATTGAAAAAAAAATTAAATTTGATGAAAAAATTATATTCAATAATTTCAATATTTTATTTTAAATTTCAATTTAATCCATTAAATTGATAAATTGAAAAAAAAGTGAATAAAAAAAAAAATTTTAAATTTATGAAAAAAAGTTAAATTCAATAATTTCAATATTTTATTTTAAATTTCAATTTAACCCATTAAATTGATAAATTGAAAAAAAAATTAAATTGGATGAAAAAAAAATTATATTCAATAATTTCAATATTTTATTTTAAATTACAATTTAATCCATAAAGTTGATAAATTGAAAAAAAAATTAAAATTTATGAAAAAAAATTAAATTCAATAATTTCAATATTTTATTTGAAATTTCAATTTAATCCATTAAATTGATAAATTGAAAAAAAAATTAAATTTGATGAAAAAATTATATTCAATAATTTCAATATTTTATTTTAAATTTAAATTTAACCCATTAAATTGATAAATTGAAAAAAAAGTGAATAAAAAAAAAAATTTTAAATTTATGAAAAAAAGTTAAATTCAATAATTTCAGTATTTAATTTTAAATTTCTATTTAACCCATTAAATTGATAAATTGAAAAAAAAGTGAATTTGATGAAAAAAAATTATATTCAATAATTTCAATATTTTATTTGAAATTTCAATTTAATCCATTTAATTGATAAATAGAACGAAAAGTGAATATAAAAAAAAAATTTAAAATTTATGAAAAAAAGTTAAATTCAATAATTTTAATATTTTATTTTAAATTTCAATTTAATCCATTAAATTGATAAATTGAAAAAAAAATTAAATTTGATGAAAAAATTATATTCAATAATTTCAATATTTTATTTTAAATTTCAATTTAATCCATTAAATTGATAAATTGAAAAAAAAGTGAATAAAAAAAAAAATTTTAAATTTATGAAAAAAAGTTAAATTCAATAATTTCAATATTTTATTTTAAATTTCAATTTAACCCATTAAATTGATAAATTGAAAAAAAAATTAAATTGGATGAAAAAAAAATTATATTCAATAATTTCAATATTTTATTTTAAATTACAATTTAATCCATAAAATTGATAAATTGAAAAAAAAAGTAAAATTTATGAAAAAAAATTAAATTCAATAATTTCAATATTTTATTTGAAATTTCAATTTAATCCATTAAATTGATAAATTGAAAAAAAAATTAAATTTGATGAAAAAATTATATTCAATAATTTCAATATTTTATTTTAAATTTCAATTTAATCCATTAAATTGATAAATTGAAAAAAAAGTGAATAAAAAAAAAAATTTTAAATTTATGAAAAAAAGTTAAATTCAATAATTTCAATATTTTATTTTAAATTTCAATTTAACCCATTAAATTGATAAATTGAAAAAAAAATTAAATTGGATGAAAAAAAAATTATATTCAATAATTTCAATATTTTATTTTAAATTACAATTTAATCCATAAAATTGATAAATTGAAAAAAAAAGTAAAATTTATGAAAAAAAATTAAATTCAATAATTTCAATATTTTATTTGAAATTTCAATTTAATCCATTAAATTGATAAATTGAAAAAAAAATTAAATTTGATGAAAAAATTATATTCAATAATTTCAATATTTTATTTTAAATTTCAATTTAATCCATTTAATTGATAAATTGAAAAAAAAGTGAATAAAAAAAAAAATTTAAAATTTATGAAAAAAAGTTAAATTCAATAATTTTAATATTTTATTTTAAATTTCAATTTAATCCATTAAATTGATAAATTGAAAAAAAAATTAAATTTGATGAAAAAATTATATTCAATAATTTCAATATTTTATTTTAAATTTCAATTTAATCCATTAAATTGATAAATTGAAAAAAAAGTGAATAAAAAAAAAAATTTTAAATTTATGAAAAAAAGTTAAATTCAATAATTTCAATATTTTATTTTAAATTTCAATTTAACCCATTAAATTGATAAATTGAAAAAAAAATTAAATTGGATGAAAAAAAAATTATATTCAATAATTTCAATATTTTATTTTAAATTACAATTTAATCCATAAAGTTGATAAATTGAAAAAAAAATTAAAATTTATGAAAAAAAATTAAATTCAATAATTTCAATATTTTATTTGAAATTTCAATTTAATCCATTAAATTGATAAATTGAAAAAAAAATTAAATTTGATGAAAAAATTATATTCAATAATTTCAATATTTTATTTTAAATTTAAATTTAACCCATTAAATTGATAAATTGAAAAAAAAGTGAATAAAAAAAAAAATTTTAAATTTATGAAAAAAAGTTAAATTCAATAATTTCAGTATTTAATTTTAAATTTCTATTTAACCCATTAAATTGATAAATTGAAAAAAAAGTGAATTTGATGAAAAAAAATTATATTCAATAATTTCAATATTTTATTTGAAATTTCAATTTAATCCATTTAATTGATAAAGAGAACGAAAAGTGAATATAAAAAAAAAATTTAAAATTTATGAAAAAAAGTTAAATTCAATAATTTTAATATTTTATTTTAAATTTCAATTTAATCCATTAAATTGATAAATTGAAAAAAAAATTAAATTTGATGAAAAAATTATATTCAATAATTTCAATATTTTATTTTAAATTTCAATTTAATCCATTAAATTGATAAATTGAAAAAAAAGTGAATAAAAAAAAAAATTTTAAATTTATGAAAAAAAGTTAAATTCAATAATTTCAATATTTTATTTTAAATTTCAATTTAACCCATTAAATTGATAAATTGAAAAAAAAATTAAATTGGATGAAAAAAAAATTATATTCAATAATTTCAATATTTTATTTTAAATTACAATTTAATCCATAAAATTGATAAATTGAAAAAAAAAGTAAAATTTATGAAAAAAAATTAAATTCAATAATTTCAATATTTTATTTGAAATTTCAATTTAATCCATTAAATTGATAAATTGAAAAAAAATTAAATTTGATGAAAAAATTATATTCAATAATTTCAAAATTTTATTTTAAATTTCAATTTAACCCATTAAATTGATAAATTGAAAAAAAAGTGAATTTGATGAAAAAAAATTATATTCAATAATTTCAATATTTTATTTGAACTTTCAATTTAATCCATTTAATTGATAAATTGAAAAAAAAGTGAATAAAAAAAAAAATTTAAAATTTATGAAAAAAAGTTAAATTCAATAATTTTAATATTTTATTTTAAATTTCAATTTAATCCATTAAATTGATAAATTGAAAAAAAAATTAAATTTGATGAAAAAATTATATTCAATAATTTCAATATTTTATTTTAAATTTCAATTTAATCCATTAAATTGATAAATTGAAAAAAAAGTGAATAAAAAAAAAAATTTTAAATTTATGAAAAAAAGTTAAATTCAATAATTTCAATATTTTATTTTAAATTTCAATTTAACCTATTAAATTGATAAATTGAAAAAAAAATTAAATTGGATGAAAAAAAAATTATATTCAATAATTTCAATATTTTATTTTAAATTACAATTTAATCCATAAAATTGATAAATTGAAAAAAAAAGTAAAATTTATGAAAAAAAATTAAATTCAATAATTTCAATATTTTATTTGAAATTTCAATTTAATCCATTAAATTGATAAATTGAAAAAAAAATTAAATTTGATGAAAAAATTATATTCAATAATTTCAATATTTTATTTTAAATTTCAATTTAATCCATTAAATTGATAAATTGAAAAAAAAGTGAATAAAAAAAAAAAATTTAAATTTATGAAAAAAAGTTAAATTCAATAATTTCAATATTTTATTTTAAATTTCAATTTAACCCATTAAATTGATAAATTGAAAAAAAAATTAAATTGGATGAAAAAAAAATTATATTCAATAATTTCAATATTTTATTGTAAATTACAATTTAATCCATAAAATTGATAAATTGAAAAAAAAAGTAAAATTTATGAAAAAAAATTAAATTCAATAATTTCAATATTTTATTTGAAATTTCAATTTAATCCATTAAATTGATAAATTGAAAAAAAAATTAAATTTGATGAAAAAATTATATTCAATAATTTCAATATTTTATTTTAAATTTAAATTTAACCCAATAAATTGATAAATTGAAAAAAAAGTGAATAAAAAAAAAATTTTAAAATTAACGAAAAAAAGTTAAATTCAATAATTTCAATATTTTATTTGAAATTTCAATTTAATCCATTAAATTGATAAATTGAAAAAAAAATTAAATTTGATGAAAAAATTATATTCAATAATTTCAATATTTTATTTGAAATTTCAATTTAATCCATTTAATTGATAAATAGAACGAAAAGTGAATATAAAAAAAAAATTTTAAATTTATGAAAAAAAGTTAAATTCAATAATTTCAATATTTTATTTTAAATTTAAATTTAACCCATTAAATTGATAAATTGAAAAAAAAGTGAATAAAAAAAAAAATTTAAAATTTATGAAAAAAAGTTAAATTCAATAATTTCAATATTTTATTTTAAATTTCAATTTAATCCATTAAATTGATAAATTGAAAAAAAAGTGAATAAAAAAAAAAATTTAAAATTTATGAAAAAAAGTTAAATTCAATAATTTTAATATTTTATTTTAAATTTCAATTTAATCCATTAAATTGATAAATTGAAAAAAAAATTAAATTTGATGAAAAAATTATATTCAATAATTTCAATATTTTATTTGAAATTTCAATTTAATCCATTTAATTGATAAATAGAACGAAAAGTGAATATAAAAAAAAAATTTAAAATTTATGAAAAAAAGTTAAATTCAATAATTTCAATATTTTATTTTAAATTTAAATTTAACACATTAAATTGATAAATTGAAAAAAAAGTGAATAAAAAAAAAAATTTAAAATTTATGAAAAAAAGTTAAATTCAATAATTTCAATATTTTATTTTAAATTTCAATTTAATCCATAAAATTGATAAATTAAAAAAAAATTTAAAATTTATGAAAAAAAGTTAAATTCAATAATTTCAATATTTTATTTTAAATTTCAATTTAATCCATTAAATTGATAAATTGAAAAAAAAGTGAATAAAAAAAAAATTTTAAATTTATGAAAAAAAGTTAAATTCAATAATTTTAATATTTTATTTTAAATTTCAATTTAATCCATTTAATTGATAAATAGAAAAAAAGTGACTAAAAAAAAAAATTTAAAATTTATGAAAAAAAGTTAAATTCAATAATTTCAAAATTTTATTTTAAATTTCAATTTAATCCATTTAATTGATAAATAGAAAAAAAAATTAAATTTGATGAAAAAATTATATTCAATAATTTCAAAATTTTATTTTAAATTTCAATTTAACCCATTAAATTGATAAATTGAAAAAAAAGTGAATTTGATGAAAAAAAATTATATTCAATAATTTCAATATTTTATTTGAACTTTCAATTTAATCCATTTAATTGATAAATTGAAAAAAAAGTGAATTTGATGAAAAAAAATTATATTCAATAATTTCAATATTTTATTTGAACTTTCAATTTAATCCATTTAATTGATAAATTGAAAAAAAAGTGAATAAAAAAAAAAATTTAAAATTTATGAAAAAAAGTTAAATTCAATAATTTTAATATTTTATTTTAAATTTCAATTTAATCCATTAAATTGATTAATTGAAAAAAAAATTAAATTTGATGAAAAAATTATATTCAATAATTTCAATATTTTATTTTAAATTTCAATTTAATCCATTAAATTGATAAATTGAAAAAAAAGTGAATAAAAAAAAAAATTTTAAATTTATGAAAAAAAGTTAAATTCAATAATTTCAATATTTTATTTTAAATTTCAATTTAACCCATTAAATTGATAAATTGAAAAAAAAATTAAATTGGATGAAAAAAAAATTATATTCAATAATTTCAATATTTTATTTTAAATTACAATTTAATCCATAAAATTGATAAATTGAAAAAAAAAGTAAAATTTATGAAAAAAAATTAAATTCAATAATTTCAATATTTTATTTGAAATTTCAATTTAATCCATTAAATTGATAAATTGAAAAAAAAATTAAATTTGATGAAAAAATTATATTCAATAATTTCAATATTTTATTTTAAATTTCAATTTAATCCATTAAATTGATAAATTGAAAAAAAAGTGAATAAAAAAAAAATTTTAAAATTTACGAAAAAAAGTTAAATTCAATAATTTCAATATTTTATTTGAAATTTCAATTTAATCCATTAAATTGATAAATTGAAAAAAAAATTAAATTTGATGAAAAAATTATATTCAATAATTTCAATATTTTATTTGAAATTTCAATTTAATCCATTTAATTGATAAATAGAACGAAAAGTGAATATAAAAAAAAAATTTTAAATTTATGAAAAAAAGTTAAATTCAATAATTTCAATATTTTATTTTAAATTTAAATTTAACCCATTAAATTGATAAATTGAAAAAAAAGTGAATAAAAAAAAAAATTTAAAATTTATGAAAAAAAGTTAAATTCAATAATTTCAATATTTTATTTTAAATTTCAATTTAATCCATTAAATTGATAAATTGAAAAAAAAGTGAATAAAAAAAAAAATTTAAAATTTATGAAAAAAAGTTAAATTCAATAATTTTAATATTTTATTTTAAATTTCAATTTAATCCATTAAATTGATAAATTGAAAAAAAAATTAAATTTGATGAAAAAATTATATTCAATAATTTCAATATTTTATTTGAAATTTCAATTTAATCCATTTAATTGATAAATAGAACGAAAAGTGAATATAAAAAAAAAATTTAAAATTTATGAAAAAAAGTTAAATTCAATAATTTCAATATTTTATTTTAAATTTAAATTTAACCCATTAAATTGATAAATTGAAAAAAAAGTGAATAAAAAAAAAAATTTAAAATTTATGAAAAAAAGTTAAATTCAATAATTTTAATATTTTATTTTAAATTTCAATTTAATCCATTAAATTGATAAATTGAAAAAAAAATTAAATTTGATGAAAAAATTATATTCAATAATTTCAATATTTTATTTGAAATTTCAATTTAATCCATTTAATTGATAAATAGAACGAAAAGTGAATATAAAAAAAAAATTTAAAATTTATGAAAAAAAGTTAAATTCAATAATTTCAATATTTTATTTTAAATTTAAATTTAACACATTAAATTGATAAATTGAAAAAAAAGTGAATAAAAAAAAAAATTTAAAATTTATGAAAAAAAGTTAAATTCAATAATTTCAATATTTTATTTTAAATTTCAATTTAATCCATAAAATTGATAAATTAAAAAAAAATTTAAAATTTATGAAAAAAAGTTAAATTCAATAATTTCAATATTTTATTTTAAATTTCAATTTAATCCATTAAATTGATAAATTGAAAAAAAAGTGAATAAAAAAAAAATTTTAAATTTATGAAAAAAAGTTATATTCAATAATTTCAATATTTTATTTGAAATTTCAATTTAATCCATTAAATTGATAAATTGAAAAAAAAGTGACTAAAAAAAAAAATTTAAAATTTATGAAAAAAAGTTAAATTCAATAATTTTAATATTTTATTTTAAATTTCAATTTAATCCATTTAATTGATAAATAGAAAAAAAGTGACTAAAAAAAAAAATTTAAAATTTATGAAAAAAAGTTAAATTCAATAATTTCAAAATTTTATTTTAAATTTCAATTTAATCCATTTAATTGATAAATAGAAAAAAAAATTAAATTTGATGAAAAAATTATATTCAATAATTTCAAAATTTTATTTTAAATTTCAATTTAACCCATTAAATTGATAAATTGAAAAAAAAGTGAATTTGATGAAAAAAAATTATATTCAATAATTTCAATATTTTATTTGAACTTTCAATTTAATCCATTTAATTGATAAATTGAAAAAAAAGTGAATAAAAAAAAAAATTTAAAATTTATGAAAAAAAGTTAAATTCAATAATTTTAATATTTTATTTTAAATTTCAATTTAATCCATTAAATTGATTAATTGAAAAAAAAATTAAATTTGATGAAAAAATTATATTCAATAATTTCAATATTTTATTTTAAATTTCAATTTAATCCATTAAATTGATAAATTGAAAAAAAAGTGAATAAAAAAAAAAATTTTAAATTTATGAAAAAAAGTTAAATTCAATAATTTCAATATTTTATTTTAAATTTCAATTTAACCCATTAAATTGATAAATTGAAAAAAAAATTAAATTGGATGAAAAAAAAATTATATTCAATAATTTCAATATTTTATTTTAAATTACAATTTAATCCATAAAATTGATAAATTGAAAAAAAAAGTAAAATTTATGAAAAAAAATTAAATTCAATAATTTCAATATTTTATTTGAAATTTCAATTTAATCCATTAAATTGATAAATTGAAAAAAAAATTAAATTTGATGAAAAAATTATATTCAATAATTTCAATATTTTATTTTAAATTTCAATTTAATCCATTAAATTGATAAATTGAAAAAAAAGTGAATAAAAAAAAAATTTTAAAATTTACGAAAAAAAGTTAAATTCAATAATTTCAATATTTTATTTGAAATTTCAATTTAATCCATTAAATTGATAAATTGAAAAAAAAATTAAATTTGATGAAAAAATTATATTCAATAATTTCAATATTTTATTTGAAATTTCAATTTAATCCATTTAATTGATAAATAGAACGAAAAGTGAATATAAAAAAAAAATTTTAAATTTATGAAAAAAAGTTAAATTCAATAATTTCAATATTTTATTTTAAATTTAAATTTAACCCATTAAATTGATAAATTGAAAAAAAAGTGAATAAAAAAAAAAATTTAAAATTTATGAAAAAAAGTTAAATTCAATAATTTCAATATTTTATTTTAAATTTCAATTTAATCCATTAAATTGATAAATTGAAAAAAAAGTGAATAAAAAAAAAAATTTAAAATTTATGAAAAAAAGTTAAATTCAATAATTTTAATATTTTATTTTAAATTTCAATTTAATCCATTAAATTGATAAATTGAAAAAAAAATTAAATTTGATGAAAAAATTATATTCAATAATTTCAATATTTTATTTGAAATTTCAATTTAATCCATTTAATTGATAAATAGAACGAAAAGTGAATATAAAAAAAAAATTTAAAATTTATGAAAAAAAGTTAAATTCAATAATTTCAATATTTTATTTTAAATTTAAATTTAACCCATTAAATTGATAAATTGAAAAAAAAGGTGAATAAAAAAAAAAATTTAAAATTTATGAAAAAAAGTTAAATTCAATAATTTCAATATTTTATTTTAAATTTCAATTTAATCCATAAAATTGATATATTAAAAAAAAATTTAAAATTTATGAAAAAAAGTTAAATTCAATAATTTCAATATTTTATTTTAAATTTCAATTTAATCCATTAAATTGATAAATTGAAAAAAAAGTGAATAAAAAAAAAATTTTAAATTTATGAAAAAAAGTTATATTCAATAATTTCAATATTTTATTTGAAATTTCAATTTAATCCATTAAATTGATAAATTGAAAAAAAAGTGACTAAAAAAAAAAATTTAAAATTTATGAAAAAAAGTTAAATTCAATAATTTTAATATTTTATTTTAAATTTCAATTTAATCCATTTAATTGATAAATAGAAAAAAAGTGACTAAAAAAAAAAATTTAAAATTTATGAAAAAAAGTTAAATTCAATAATTTCAAAATTTTATTTTAAATTTCAATTTAACCCATTAAATTGATAAATTGAAAAAAAAGTGAATTTGATGAAAAAAAATTATATTCAATAATTTCAATATTTTATTTGAACTTTCAATTTAATCCATTTAATTGATAAATTGAAAAAAAAGTGAATAAAAAAAAAAATTTAAAATTTATGAAAAAAAGTTAAATTCAATAATTTTAATATTTTATTTTAAATTTCAATTTAATCCATTAAATTGATAAATTGAAAAAAAAATTAAATTTGATGAAAAAATTATATTCAATAATTTCAATATTTTATTTTAAATTTCAATTTAATCCATTAAATTGATAAATTGAAAAAAAAGTGAATAAAAAAAAAAATTTTAAATTTATGAAAAAAAGTTAAATTCAATAATTTCAATATTTTATTTTAAATTTCAATTTAACCCATTAAATTGATAAATTGAAAAAAAAATTAAATTGGATGAAAAAAAAATTATATTCAATAATTTCAATATTTTATTTTAAATTACAATTTAATCCATAAAGTTGATAAATTGAAAAAAAAATTAAAATTTATGAAAAAAAATTAAATTCAATAATTTCAATATTTTATTTGAAATTTCAATTTAATCCATTAAATTGATAAATTGAAAAAAAAATTAAATTTGATGAAAAAATTATATTCAATAATTTCAATATTTTATTTTAAATTTAAATTTAACCCATTAAATTGATAAATTGAAAAAAAAGTGAATAAAAAAAAAAATTTTAAATTTATGAAAAAAAGTTAAATTCAATAATTTCAGTATTTAATTTTAAATTTCTATTTAACCCATTAAATTGATAAATTGAAAAAAAAGTGAATTTGATGAAAAAAAATTATATTCAATAATTTCAATATTTTATTTGAAATTTCAATTTAATCCATTTAATTGATAAATAGAACGAAAAGTGAATATAAAAAAAAAATTTAAAATTTATGAAAAAAAGTTAAATTCAATAATTTTAATATTTTATTTTAAATTTCAATTTAATCCATTAAATTGATAAATTGAAAAAAAAATTAAATTTGATGAAAAAATTATATTCAATAATTTCAATATTTTATTTTAAATTTCAATTTAATCCATTAAATTGATAAATTGAAAAAAAAGTGAATAAAAAAAAAAATTTTAAATTTATGAAAAAAAGTTAAATTCAATAATTTCAATATTTTATTTTAAATTTCAATTTAACCCATTAAATTGATAAATTGAAAAAAAAATTAAATTGGATGAAAAAAAAATTATATTCAATAATTTCAATATTTTATTTTAAATTACAATTTAATCCATAAAATTGATAAATTGAAAAAAAAAGTAAAATTTATGAAAAAAAATTAAATTCAATAATTTCAATATTTTATTTGAAATTTCAATTTAATCCATTAAATTGATAAATTGAAAAAAAAATTAAATTTGATGAAAAAATTATATTCAATAATTTCAATATTTTATTTTAAATTTCAATTTAATCCATTAAATTGATAAATTGAAAAAAAAGTGAATAAAAAAAAAAATTTTAAATTTATGAAAAAAAGTTAAATTCAATAATTTCAATATTTTATTTTAAATTTCAATTTAACCCATTAAATTGATAAATTGAAAAAAAAATTAAATTGGATGAAAAAAAAATTATATTCAATAATTTCAATATTTTATTTTAAATTACAATTTAATCCATAAAATTGATAAATTGAAAAAAAAAGTAAAATTTATGAAAAAAAATTAAATTCAATAATTTCAATATTTTATTTGAAATTTCAATTTAATCCATTAAATTGATAAATTGAAAAAAAAATTAAATTTGATGAAAAAATTATATTCAATAATTTCAATATTTTATTTTAAATTTCAATTTAATCCATTTAATTGATAAATAGACAAAAAAATTTTAAATTTATGAAAAAAAGTTAAATTCAATAATTTCAATATTTTATTTGAAATTTCAATTTAATCCATTAAATTGATAAATTGAAAAAAAAATTAAATTTGATGAAAAAATCATATTCAATAATTTCAATATTTTATTTTAAATTTAAATTTAACCCATTAAATTGATAAATTGAAAAAAAAGTGAATAAAAAAAAAAATTTAAAATTTATGAAAAAAAGTTAAATTCAATAATTTCAATATTTTATTTTAAATTTCAATTTAATCCATAAAATTGATAAATTAAAAAAAAATTTAAAATTTATGAAAAAAAGTTAAATTCAATAATTTCAATATTTTATTTTAAATTTCAATTTAATCCATTAAATTGATAAATTGAAAAAAAAGTGAATAAAAAAAAAATTTTAAATTTATGAAAAAAAGTTATATTCAATAATTTCAATATTTTATTTGAAATTTCAATTTAATCCATTAAATTGATAAATTGAAAAAAAAGTGACTAAAAAAAAAAATTTAAAATTTATGAAAAAAAGTTAAATTCAATAATTTTAATATTTTATTTTAAATTTCAATTTAATCCATTTAATTGATAAATAGAAAAAAAGTGACTAAAAAAAAAAATTTAAAATTTATGAAAAAAAGTTAAATTCAATAATTTCAAAATTTTATTTTAAATTTCAATTTAACCCATTAAATTGATAAATTGAAAAAAAAGTGAATTTGATGAAAAAAAATTATATTCAATAATTTCAATATTTTATTTGAACTTTCAATTTAATCCATTTAATTGATAAATTGAAAAAAAAGTGAATAAAAAAAAAAATTTAAAATTTATGAAAAAAAGTTAAATTCAATAATTTTAATATTTTATTTTAAATTTCAATTTAATCCATTAAATTGATAAATTGAAAAAAAAATTAAATTTGATGAAAAAATTATATTCAATAATTTCAATATTTTATTTTAAATTTCAATTTAATCCATTAAATTGATAAATTGAAAAAAAAGTGAATAAAAAAAAAAATTTTAAATTTATGAAAAAAAGTTAAAGTCAATAATTTCAATATTTTATTTTAAATTTCAATTTAACCCATTAAATTGATAAATTGAAAAAAAAATTAAATTGGATGAAAAAAAAATTATATTCAATAATTTCAATATTTTATTTTAAATTACAATTTAATCCATAAAATTGATAAATTGAAAAAAAAAGTAAAATTTATGAAAAAAAATTAAATTCAATAATTTCAATATTTTATTTGAAATTTCAATTTAATCCATTAAATTGATAAATTGAAAAAAAAATTAAATTTGATGAAAAAATTATATTCAATAATTTCAATATTTTATTTTAAATTTCAATTTAATCCATTAAATTGATAAATTGAAAAAAAAGTGAATAAAAAAAAAAATTTTAAATTTATGAAAAAAAGTTAAAGTCAATAATTTCAATATTTTATTTTAAATTTCAATTTAACCCATTAAATTGATAAATTGAAAAAAAAATTAAATTGGATGAAAAAAAAATTATATTCAATAATTTCAATATTTTATTTTAAATTACAATTTAATCCATAAAATTGATAAATTGAAAAAAAAAGTAAAATTTATGAAAAAAAATTAAATTCAATAATTTCAATATTTTATTTGAAATTTCAATTTAATCCATTAAATTGATAAATTGAAAAAAAAATTAAATTTGATGAAAAAATTATATTCAATAATTTCAATATTTTATTTTAAATTTCAATTTAACCCAATAAATTGATAAATTGAAAAAAAAGTGAATAAAAAAAAAATTTTAAAATTTACGAAAAAAAGTTAAATTCAATAATTTCAATATTTTATTTGAAATTTCAATTTAATCCATTAAATTGATAAATTGAAAAAAAAATTAAATTTGATGAAAAAATTATATTCAATAATTTCAATATTTTATTTGAAATTTCAATTTAATCCATTTAATTGATAAATAGAACGAAAAGTGAATATAAAAAAAAAATTTTAAATTTATGAAAAAAAGTTAAATTCAATAATTTCAATATTTTATTTTAAATTTAAATTTAACCCATTAAATTGATAAATTGAAAAAAAAGTGAATAAAAAAAAAAATTTAAAATTTATGAAAAAAAGTTAAATTCAATAATTTCAATATTTTATTTTAAATTTCAATTTAATCCATTAAATTGATAAATTGAAAAAAAAGTGAATAAAAAAAAAAATTTAAAATTTATGAAAAAAAGTTAAATTCAATAATTTTAATATTTTATTTTAAATTTCAATTTAATCCATTAAATTGATAAATTGAAAAAAAAATTAAATTTGATGAAAAAATTATATTCAATAATTTCAATATTTTATTTGAAATTTCAATTTAATCCATTTAATTGATAAATAGAACGAAAAGTGAATATAAAAAAAAAATTTAAAATTTATGAAAAAAAGTTAAATTCAATAATTTCAATATTTTATTTTAAATTTAAATTTAACCCATTAAATTGATAAATTGAAAAAAAAGTGAATAAAAAAAAAAATTTAAAATTTATGAAAAAAAGTTAAATTCAATAATTTCAATATTTTATTTTAAATTTCAATTTAATCCATAAAATTGATAAATTAAAAAAAAATTTAAAATTTATGAAAAAAAGTTAAATTCAATAATTTCAATATTTTATTTTAAATTTAAATTTAACCCATTAAATTGATAAATTGAAAAAAAAGTGAATAAAAAAAAAAATTTAAAATTTATGAAAAAAAGTTAAATTCAATAATTTCAATATTTTATTTTAAATTTCAATTTAATCCATAAAATTGATAAATTAAAAAAAAATTTAAAATTTATGAAAAAAAGTTAAATTCAATAATTTCAATATTTTATTTTAAATTTCAATTTAATCCATTAAATTGATAAATTGAAAAAAAAGTGAATAAAAAAAAAATTTTAAATTTATGAAAAAAAGTTATATTCAATAATTTCAATATTTTATTTGAAATTTCAATTTAATCCATTAAATTGATAAATTGAAAAAAAAGTGACTAAAAAAAAAAATTTAAAATTTATGAAAAAAAGTTAAATTCAATAATTTTAATATTTTATTTTAAATTTCAATTTAATCCATTTAATTGATAAATAGAAAAAAAGTGACTAAAAAAAAAAATTTAAAATTTATGAAAAAAAGTTAAATTCAATAATTTCAAAATTTTATTTTAAATTTCAATTTAACCCATTAAATTGATAAATTGAAAAAAAAGTGAATTTGATGAAAAAAAATTATATTCAATAATTTCAATATTTTATTTGAACTTTCAATTTAATCCATTTAATTGATAAATTGAAAAAAAAGTGAATAAAAAAAAAAATTTAAAATTTATGAAAAAAAGTTAAATTCAATAATTTTAATATTTTATTTTAAATTTCAATTTAATCCATTAAATTGATAAATTGAAAAAAAAATTAAATTTGATGAAAAAATTATATTCAATAATTTCAATATTTTATTTTAAATTTCAATTTAATCCATTAAATTGATAAATTGAAAAAAAAGTGAATAAAAAAAAAAATTTTAAATTTATGAAAAAAAGTTAAATTCAATAATTTCAATATTTTATTTTAAATTTCAATTTAACCCATTAAATTGATAAATTGAAAAAAAAATTAAATTGGATGAAAAAAAAATTATATTCAATAATTTCAATATTTTATTTTAAATTACAATTTAATCCATAAAGTTGATAAATTGAAAAAAAAAGTAAAATTTATGAAAAAAAATTAAATTCAATAATTTCAATATTTTATTTGAAATTTCAATTTAATCCATTAAATTGATAAATTGAAAAAAAAATTAAATTTGATGAAAAAATTATATTCAATAATTTCAATATTTTATTTTAAATTTAAATTTAACCCATTAAATTGATAAATTGAAAAAAAAGTGAATAAAAAAAAAAATTTTAAATTTATGAAAAAAAGTTAAATTCAATAATTTCAGTATTTAATTTTAAATTTCTATTTAACCCATTAAATTGATAAATTGAAAAAAAAGTGAATTTGATGAAAAAAAATTATATTCAATAATTTCAATATTTTATTTGAAATTTCAATTTAATCCATTTAATTGATAAATAGAACGAAAAGTGAATATAAAAAAAAAATTTAAAATTTATGAAAAAAAGTTAAATTCAATAATTTTAATATTTTATTTTAAATTTCAATTTAATCCATTAAATTGATAAATTGAAAAAAAAATTAAATTGGATGAAAAAAAAATTATATTCAATAATTTCAATATTTTATTTTAAATTACAATTTAATCCATAAAATTGATAAATTGAAAAAAAAAGTAAAATTTATGAAAAAAAATTAAATTCAATAATTTCAATATTTTATTTGAAATTTCAATTTAATCCATTAAATTGATAAATTGAAAAAAAAATTAAATTTGATGAAAAAATTATATTCAATAATTTCAATATTTTATTTTAAATTTCAATTTAATCCATTTAATTGATAAATAGACAAAAAAATTTTAAATTTATGAAAAAAAGTTAAATTCAATAATTTCAATATTTTATTTGAAATTTCAATTTAATCCATTAAATTGATAAATTGAAAAAAAAGTGAATAAAAAAAAAAATTTAAAATTTATGAAAAAAAGTTAAATTCAATAATTTCAATATTTTATTTTAAATTTCAATTTAATCCATAAAATTGATAAATTAAAAAAAAATTTAAAATTTATGAAAAAAAGTTAAATTCAATAATTTCAATATTTTATTTTAAATTTCAATTTAATCCATTAAATTGATAAATTGAAAAAAAAGTGAATAAAAAAAAAATTTTAAATTTATGAAAAAAAGTTATATTCAATAATTTCAATATTTTATTTGAAATTTCAATTTAATCCATTAAATTGATAAATTGAAAAAAAAGTGACTAAAAAAAAAAATTTAAAATTTATGAAAAAAAGTTAAATTCAATAATTTCAATATTTTATTTGAAATTTCAATTTAATCCATTAAATTGATAAATTGAAAAAAAAGTGAATTTGATGAAAAAAAATTATATTCAATAATTTCAATATTTTATTTGAACTTTCAATTTAATCCATTTAATTGATAAATTGAAAAAAAAGTGAATAAAAAAAAAAATTTAAAATTTATGAAAAAAAGTTAAATTCAATAATTTTAATATTTTATTTTAAATTTCAATTTAATCCATTAAATTGATAAATTGAAAAAAAAATTAAATTTGATGAAAAAATTATATTCAATAATTTCAATATTTTATTTTAAATTTCAATTTAATCCATTAAATTGATAAATTGAAAAAAAAATTAAATTTGATGAAAAAATTATATTCAATAATTTCAATATTTTATTTGAAATTTCAATTTAATCCATTTAATTGATAAATAGAACGAAAAGTGAATATAAAAAAAAAATTTAAAATTTATGAAAAAAAGTTAAATTCAATAATTTCAATATTTTATTTTAAATTTAAATTTAACCCATTAAATTGATAAATTGAAAAAAAAAGTGAATAAAAAAAAAAATTTAAAATTTATGAAAAAAAGTTAAATTCAATAATTTCAATTTTTTTTTTTAAATTTCAATTTAATCCATAAAATTGATAAATTAAAAAAAAATTTAAAATTTATGAAAAAAAGTTAAATTCAATAATTTCAATATTTTATTTTAAATTTCAATTTAATCCATTAAATTGATAAATTGAAAAAAAAGTGAATAAAAAAAAAATTTTAAATTTATGAAAAAAAGTTATATTCAATAATTTCAATATTTTATTTGAAATTTCAATTTAATCCATTAAATTGATAAATTGAAAAAAAAGTGACTAAAAAAAAAAATTTAAAATTTATGAAAAAAAGTTAAATTCAATAATTTTAATATTTTATTTTAAATTTCAATTTAATCCATTTAATTGATAAATAGAAAAAAAGTGACTAAAAAAAAAAATTTAAAATTTATGAAAAAAAGTTAAATTCAATAATTTCAAAATTTTATTTTAAATTTCAATTTAACCCATTAAATTGATAAATTGAAAAAAAAGTGAATTTGATGAAAAAAAATTATATTCAATAATTTCAATATTTTATTTGAACTTTCAATTTAATCCATTTAATTGATAAATTGAAAAAAAAGTGAATAAAAAAAAAAATTTAAAATTTATGAAAAAAAGTTAAATTCAATAATTTTAATATTTTATTTTAAATTTCAATTTAATCCATTAAATTGATAAATTGAAAAAAAAATTAAATTTGATGAAAAAATTATATTCAATAATTTCAATATTTTATTTTAAATTTCAATTTAATCCATTAAATTGATAAATTGAAAAAAAAGTGAATAAAAAAAAAAATTTTAAATTTATGAAAAAAAGTTAAATTCAATAATTTCAATATTTTATTTTAAATTTCAATTTAACCCATTAAATTGATAAATTGAAAAAAAAATTAAATTGGATGAAAAAAAAATTATATTCAATAATTTCAATATTTTATTTTAAATTACAATTTAATCCATAAAGTTGATAAATTGAAAAAAAAATTAAAATTTATGAAAAAAAATTAAATTCAATAATTTCAATATTTTATTTGAAATTTCAATTTAATCCATTAAATTGATAAATTGAAAAAAAAATTAAATTTGATGAAAAAATTATATTCAATAATTTCAATATTTTATTTTAAATTTAAATTTAACCCATTAAATTGATAAATTGAAAAAAAAGTGAATAAAAAAAAAAATTTTAAATTTATGAAAAAAAGTTAAATTCAATAATTTCAGTATTTAATTTTAAATTTCTATTTAACCCATTAAATTGATAAATTGAAAAAAAAGTGAATTTGATGAAAAAAAATTATATTCAATAATTTCAATATTTTATTTGAAATTTCAATTTAATCCATTTAATTGATAAATAGAACGAAAAGTGAATATAAAAAAAAAATTTAAAATTTATGAAAAAAAGTTAAATTCAATAATTTTAATATTTTATTTTAAATTTCAATTTAATCCATTAAATTGATAAATTGAAAAAAAAATTAAATTTGATGAAAAAATTATATTCAATAATTTCAATATTTTATTTTAAATTTCAATTTAATCCATTAAATTGATAAATTGAAAAAAAAGTGAATAAAAAAAAAAATTTTAAATTTATGAAAAAAAGTTAAATTCAATAATTTCAATATTTTATTTTAAATTTCAATTTAACCCATTAAATTGATAAATTGAAAAAAAAATTAAATTGGATGAAAAAAAAATTATATTCAATAATTTCAATATTTTATTTTAAATTACAATTTAATCCATAAAATTGATAAATTGAAAAAAAAAGTAAAATTTATGAAAAAAAATTAAATTCAATAATTTCAATATTTTATTTGAAATTTCAATTTAATCCATTAAATTGATAAATTGAAAAAAAAATTAAATTTGATGAAAAAATTATATTCAATAATTTCAATATTTTATTTTAAATTTCAATTTAATCCATTAAATTGATAAATTGAAAAAAAAGTGAATAAAAAAAAAAATTTTAAATTTATGAAAAAAAGTTAAATTCAATAATTTCAATATTTTATTTTAAATTTCAATTTAACCCATTAAATTGATAAATTGAAAAAAAAATTAAATTGGATGAAAAAAAAATTATATTCAATAATTTCAATATTTTATTTTAAATTACAATTTAATCCATAAAATTGATAAATTGAAAAAAAAAGTAAAATTTATGAAAAAAAATTAAATTCAATAATTTCAATATTTTATTTGAAATTTCAATTTAATCCATTAAATTGATAAATTGAAAAAAAAATTAAATTTGATGAAAAAATTATATTCAATAATTTCAATATTTTATTTTAAATTTCAATTTAATCCATTTAATTGATAAATTGAAAAAAAAGTGAATAAAAAAAAAAATTTAAAATTTATGAAAAAAAGTTAAATTCAATAATTTTAATATTTTATTTTAAATTTCAATTTAATCCATTAAATTGATAAATTGAAAAAAAAATTAAATTTGATGAAAAAATTATATTCAATAATTTCAATATTTTATTTTAAATTTCAATTTAATCCATTAAATTGATAAATTGAAAAAAAAGTGAATAAAAAAAAAAATTTTAAATTTATGAAAAAAAGTTAAATTCAATAATTTCAATATTTTATTTTAAATTTCAATTTAACCCATTAAATTGATAAATTGAAAAAAAAATTAAATTGGATGAAAAAAAAATTATATTCAATAATTTCAATATTTTATTTTAAATTACAATTTAATCCATAAAGTTGATAAATTGAAAAAAAAATTAAAATTTATGAAAAAAAATTAAATTCAATAATTTCAATATTTTATTTGAAATTTCAATTTAATCCATTAAATTGATAAATTGAAAAAAAAATTAAATTTGATGAAAAAATTATATTCAATAATTTCAATATTTTATTTTAAATTTAAATTTAACCCATTAAATTGATAAATTGAAAAAAAAGTGAATAAAAAAAAAAATTTTAAATTTATGAAAAAAAGTTAAATTCAATAATTTCAGTATTTAATTTTAAATTTCTATTTAACCCATTAAATTGATAAATTGAAAAAAAAGTGAATTTGATGAAAAAAAATTATATTCAATAATTTCAATATTTTATTTGAAATTTCAATTTAATCCATTTAATTGATAAATAGAACGAAAAGTGAATATAAAAAAAAAATTTAAAATTTATGAAAAAAAGTTAAATTCAATAATTTTAATATTTTATTTTAAATTTCAATTTAATCCATTAAATTGATAAATTGAAAAAAAAATTAAATTTGATGAAAAAATTATATTCAATAATTTCAATATTTTATTTTAAATTTCAATTTAATCCATTAAATTGATAAATTGAAAAAAAAGTGAATAAAAAAAAAAATTTTAAATTTATGAAAAAAAGTTAAATTCAATAATTTCAATATTTTATTTTAAATTTCAATTTAACCCATTAAATTGATAAATTGAAAAAAAAATTAAATTGGATGAAAAAAAAATTATATTCAATAATTTCAATATTTTATTTTAAATTACAATTTAATCCATAAAATTGATAAATTGAAAAAAAAAGTAAAATTTATGAAAAAAAATTAAATTCAATAATTTCAATATTTTATTTGAAATTTCAATTTAATCCATTAAATTGATAAATTGAAAAAAAAATTAAATTTGATGAAAAAATTATATTCAATAATTTCAAAATTTTATTTTAAATTTCAATTTAACCCATTAAATTGATAAATTGAAAAAAAAGTGAATTTGATGAAAAAAAATTATATTCAATAATTTCAATATTTTATTTGAACTTTCAATTTAACCCATTAAATTGATAAATTGAAAAAAAAATTAAATTGGATGAAAAAAAAATTATATTCAATAATTTCAATATTTTATTTTAAATTACAATTTAATCCATAAAATTGATAAATTGAAAAAAAAAGTAAAATTTATGAAAAAAAATTAAATTCAATAATTTCAATATTTTATTTGAAATTTCAATTTAATCCATTAAATTGATAAATTGAAAAAAAAATTAAATTTGATGAAAAAATTATATTCAATAATTTCAATATTTTATTTTAAATTTAAATTTAACCCAATAAATTGATAAATTGAAAAAAAAGTGAATAAAAAAAAAATTTTAAAATTTACGAAAAAAAGTTAAATTCAATAATTTCAATATTTTATTTGAAATTTCAATTTAATCCATTAAATTGATAAATTGAAAAAAAAGTGAATAAAAAAAAAAATTTAAAATTTATGAAAAAAAGTTAAATTCAATAATTTTAATATTTTATTTTAAATTTCAATTTAATCCATTAAATTGATAAATTGAAAAAAAAATTAAATTTGATGAAAAAATTATATTCAATAATTTCAATATTTTATTTGAAATTTCAATTTAATCCATTTAATTGATAAATAGAACGAAAAGTGAATATAAAAAAAAAATTTAAAATTTATGAAAAAAAGTTAAATTCAATAATTTCAATATTTTATTTTAAATTTAAATTTAACACATTAAATTGATAAATTGAAAAAAAAGTGAATAAAAAAAAAAATTTAAAATTTATGAAAAAAAGTTAAATTCAATAATTTCAATATTTTATTTTAAATTTCAATTTAATCCATAAAATTGATAAATTGAAAAAAAAATTAAATTTGATGAAAAAATTATATTCAATAATTTCAATATTTTATTTTAAATTTCAATTTAATCCATAAAATTGATAAATTAAAAAAAAATTTAAAATTTATGAAAAAAAGTTAAATTCAATAATTTCAATATTTTATTTTAAATTTCAATTTAATCCATTAAATTGATAAATTGAAAAAAAAGTGAATAAAAAAAAAATTTTAAATTTATGAAAAAAAGTTATATTCAATAATTTCAATATTTTATTTGAAATTTCAATTTAATCCATTAAATTGATAAATTGAAAAAAAAGTGACTAAAAAAAAAAATTTAAAATTTATGAAAAAAAGTTAAATTCAATAATTTTAATATTTTATTTTAAATTTCAATTTAATCCATTTAATTGATAAATAGAAAAAAAGTGACTAAAAAAAAAAATTTAAAATTTATGAAAAAAAGTTAAATTCAATAATTTCAAAATTTTATTTTAAATTTCAATTTAACCCATTAAATTGATAAATTGAAAAAAAAGTGAATTTGATGAAAAAAAATTATATTCAATAATTTCAATATTTTATTTGAACTTTCAATTTAATCCATTTAATTGATAAATTGAAAAAAAAGTGAATAAAAAAAAAAATTTAAAATTTATGAAAAAAAGTTAAATTCAATAATTTTAATATTTTATTTTAAATTTCAATTTAATCCATTAAATTGATAAATTGAAAAAAAAATTAAATTTGATGAAAAAATTATATTCAATAATTTCAATATTTTATTTTAAATTTCAATTTAATCCATTAAATTGATAAATTGAAAAAAAAGTGAATAAAAAAAAAAATTTTAAATTTATGAAAAAAAGTTAAAGTCAATAATTTCAATATTTTATTTTAAATTTCAATTTAACCCATTAAATTGATAAATTGAAAAAAAAATTAAATTGGATGAAAAAAAAATTATATTCAATAATTTCAATATTTTATTTTAAATTACAATTTAATCCATAAAATTGATAAATTGAAAAAAAAAGTAAAATTTATGAAAAAAAATTAAATTCAATAATTTCAATATTTTATTTGAAATTTCAATTTAATCCATTAAATTGATAAATTGAAAAAAAAATTAAATTTGATGAAAAAATTATATTCAATAATTTCAATATTTTATTTTAAATTTCAATTTAATCCATTAAATTGATAAATTGAAAAAAAAGTGAATAAAAAAAAAAATTTTAAATTTATGAAAAAAAGTTAAAGTCAATAATTTCAATATTTTATTTTAAATTTCAATTTAACCCATTAAATTGATAAATTGAAAAAAAAATTAAATTGGATGAAAAAAAAATTATATTCAATAATTTCAATATTTTATTTTAAATTACAATTTAATCCATAAAATTGATAAATTGAAAAAAAAAGTAAAATTTATGAAAAAAAATTAAATTCAATAATTTCAATATTTTATTTGAAATTTCAATTTAATCCATTAAATTGATAAATTGAAAAAAAAATTAAATTTGATGAAAAAATTATATTCAATAATTTCAATATTTTATTTTAAATTTCAATTTAACCCAATAAATTGATAAATTGAAAAAAAAGTGAATAAAAAAAAAATTTTAAAATTTACGAAAAAAAGTTAAATTCAATAATTTCAATATTTTATTTGAAATTTCAATTTAATCCATTAAATTGATAAATTGAAAAAAAAATTAAATTTGATGAAAAAATTATATTCAATAATTTCAATATTTTATTTGAAATTTCAATTTAATCCATTTAATTGATAAATAGAACGAAAAGTGAATATAAAAAAAAAATTTAAAATTTATGAAAAAAAGTTAAATTCAATAATTTCAATATTTTATTTTAAATTTAAATTTAACCCATTAAATTGATAAATTGAAAAAAAAGTGAATAAAAAAAAAATTTTAAAATTTACGAAAAAAAGTTAAATTCAATAATTTCAATATTTTATTTGAAATTTCAATTTAATCCATTAAATTGATAAATTGAAAAAAAAGTGAATAAAAAAAAAAATTTAAAATTTATGAAAAAAAGTTAAATTCAATAATTTTAATATTTTATTTTAAATTTCAATTTAATCCATTAAATTGATAAATTGAAAAAAAAATTAAATTTGATGAAAAAATTATATTCAATAATTTCAATATTTTATTTGAAATTTCAATTTAATCCATTTAATTGATAAATAGAACGAAAAGTGAATATAAAAAAAAAATTTAAAATTTATGAAAAAAAGTTAAATTCAATAATTTCAATATTTTATTTTAAATTTAAATTTAACACATTAAATTGATAAATTGAAAAAAAAGTGAATAAAAAAAAAAATTTAAAATTTATGAAAAAAAGTTAAATTCAATAATTTCAATATTTTATTTTAAATTTCAATTTAATCCATAAAATTGATAAATTAAAAAAAAATTTAAAATTTATGAAAAAAAGTTAAATTCAATAATTTCAATATTTTATTTTAAATTTCAATTTAATCCATTAAATTGATAAATTGAAAAAAAAGTGAATAAAAAAAAAATTTTAAATTTATGAAAAAAAGTTATATTCAATAATTTCAATATTTTATTTGAAATTTCAATTTAATCCATTAAATTGATAAATTGAAAAAAAAGTGACTAAAAAAAAAAATTTAAAATTTATGAAAAAAAGTTAAATTCAATAATTTTAATATTTTATTTTAAATTTCAATTTAATCCATTTAATTGATAAATAGAAAAAAAGTGACTAAAAAAAAAAATTTAAAATTTATGAAAAAAAGTTAAATTCAATAATTTCAAAATTTTATTTTAAATTTCAATTTAATCCATTTAATTGATAAATAGAAAAAAAAATTAAATTTGATGAAAAAATTATATTCAATAATTTCAAAATTTTATTTTAAATTTCAATTTAACCCATTAAATTGATAAATTGAAAAAAAAGTGAATTTGATGAAAAAAAATTATATTCAATAATTTCAATATTTTATTTGAACTTTCAATTTAATCCATTTAATTGATAAATTGAAAAAAAAGTGAATAAAAAAAAAAATTTAAAATTTATGAAAAAAAGTTAAATTCAATAATTTTAATATTTTATTTTAAATTTCAATTTAATCCATTAAATTGATTAATTGAAAAAAAAATTAAATTTGATGAAAAAATTATATTCAATAATTTCAATATTTTATTTTAAATTTCAATTTAATCCATTAAATTGATAAATTGAAAAAAAAGTGAATAAAAAAAAAAATTTTAAATTTATGAAAAAAAGTTAAATTCAATAATTTCAATATTTTATTTTAAATTTCAATTTAACCCATTAAATTGATAAATTGAAAAAAAAATTAAATTGGATGAAAAAAAAATTATATTCAATAATTTCAATATTTTATTTTAAATTACAATTTAATCCATAAAATTGATAAATTGAAAAAAAAAGTAAAATTTATGAAAAAAAATTAAATTCAATAATTTCAATATTTTATTTGAAATTTCAATTTAATCCATTAAATTGATAAATTGAAAAAAAAATTAAATTTGATGAAAAAATTATATTCAATAATTTCAATATTTTATTTTAAATTTCAATTTAATCCATTAAATTGATAAATTGAAAAAAAAGTGAATAAAAAAAAAATTTTAAAATTTACGAAAAAAAGTTAAATTCAATAATTTCAATATTTTATTTGAAATTTCAATTTAATCCATTAAATTGATAAATTGAAAAAAAAATTAAATTTGATGAAAAAATTATATTCAATAATTTCAATATTTTATTTGAAATTTCAATTTAATCCATTTAATTGATAAATAGAACGAAAAGTGAATATAAAAAAAAAATTTTAAATTTATGAAAAAAAGTTAAATTCAATAATTTCAATATTTTATTTTAAATTTAAATTTAACCCATTAAATTGATAAATTGAAAAAAAAGTGAATAAAAAAAAAAATTTAAAATTTATGAAAAAAAGTTAAATTCAATAATTTCAATATTTTATTTTAAATTTCAATTTAATCCATTAAATTGATAAATTGAAAAAAAAGTGAATAAAAAAAAAAATTTAAAATTTATGAAAAAAAGTTAAATTCAATAATTTTAATATTTTATTTTAAATTTCAATTTAATCCATTAAATTGATAAATTGAAAAAAAAATTAAATTTGATGAAAAAATTATATTCAATAATTTCAATATTTTATTTGAAATTTCAATTTAATCCATTTAATTGATAAATAGAACGAAAAGTGAATATAAAAAAAAAATTTAAAATTTATGAAAAAAAGTTAAATTCAATAATTTCAATATTTTATTTTAAATTTAAATTTAACCCATTAAATTGATAAATTGAAAAAAAAAGTGAATAAAAAAAAAAATTTAAAATTTATGAAAAAAAGTTAAATTCAATAATTTCAATATTTTATTTGAAATTTCAATTTAATCCATTTAATTGATAAATAGAACGAAAAGTGAATATAAAAAAAAAATTTTAAATTTATGAAAAAAAGTTAAATTCAATAATTTCAATATTTTATTTGAAATTTCAATTTAATCCATTAAATTGATAAATTGAAAAAAAAATTAAATTTGATGAAAAAATTATATTCAATAATTTCAATATTTTATTTTAAATTTCAATTTAATCCATTAAATTGATAAATTGAAAAAAAAGTGAATAAAAAAAAAATTTTAAAATTTACGAAAAAAAGTTAAATTCAATAATTTCAATATTTTATTTGAAATTTCAATTTAATCCATTAAATTGATAAATTGAAAAAAAAATTAAATTTGATGAAAAAATTATATTCAATAATTTCAATATTTTATTTGAAATTTCAATTTAATCCATTTAATTGATAAATAGAACGAAAAGTGAATATAAAAAAAAAATTTTAAATTTATGAAAAAAAGTTAAATTCAATAATTTCAATATTTTATTTTAAATTTAAATTTAACCCATTAAATTGATAAATTGAAAAAAAAGTGAATAAAAAAAAAAATTTAAAATTTATGAAAAAAAGTTAAATTCAATAATTTCAATATTTTATTTTAAATTTCAATTTAATCCATTAAATTGATAAATTGAAAAAAAAGTGAATAAAAAAAAAAATTTAAAATTTATGAAAAAAAGTTAAATTCAATAATTTTAATATTTTATTTTAAATTTCAATTTAATCCATTAAATTGATAAATTGAAAAAAAAATTAAATTTGATGAAAAAATTATATTCAATAATTTCAATATTTTATTTGAAATTTCAATTTAATCCATTTAATTGATAAATAGAACGAAAAGTGAATATAAAAAAAAAATTTAAAATTTATGAAAAAAAGTTAAATTCAATAATTTCAATATTTTATTTTAAATTTAAATTTAACCCATTAAATTGATAAATTGAAAAAAAAAGTGAATAAAAAAAAAAATTTAAAATTTATGAAAAAAAGTTAAATTCAATAATTTCAATATTTTATTTTAAATTTCAATTTAATCCATAAAATTGATAAATTAAAAAAAAATTTAAAATTTATGAAAAAAAGTTAAATTCAATAATTTCAATATTTTATTTTAAATTTCAATTTAATCCATTAAATTGATAAATTGAAAAAAAAGTGAATAAAAAAAAAATTTTAAATTTATGAAAAAAAGTTATATTCAATAATTTCAATATTTTATTTGAAATTTCAATTTAATCCATTAAATTGATAAATTGAAAAAAAAGTGAATTTGATGAAAAAAAATTATATTCAATAATTTCAATATTTTATTTGAACTTTCAATTTAATCCATTTAATTGATAAATTGAAAAAAAAGTGAATAAAAAAAAAAATTTAAAATTTATGAAAAAAAGTTAAATTCAATAATTTTAATATTTTATTTTAAATTTCAATTTAATCCATTAAATTGATAAATTGAAAAAAAAATTAAATTTGATGAAAAAATTATATTCAATAATTTCAATATTTTATTTTAAATTTCAATTTAATCCATTAAATTGATAAATTGAAAAAAAAGTGAATAAAAAAAAAAATTTTAAATTTATGAAAAAAAGTTAAATTCAATAATTTCAATATTTTATTTTAAATTTCAATTTAACCCATTAAATTGATAAATTGAAAAAAAAATTAAATTGGATGAAAAAAAAATTATATTCAATAATTTCAATATTTTATTTTAAATTACAATTTAATCCATAAAGTTGATAAATTGAAAAAAAAATTAAAATTTATGAAAAAAAATTAAATTCAATAATTTCAATATTTTATTTGAAATTTCAATTTAATCCATTAAATTGATAAATTGAAAAAAAAATTAAATTTGATGAAAAAATTATATTCAATAATTTCAATATTTTATTTTAAATTTAAATTTAACCCATTAAATTGATAAATTGAAAAAAAAGTGAATAAAAAAAAAAATTTTAAATTTATGAAAAAAAGTTAAATTCAATAATTTCAGTATTTAATTTTAAATTTCTATTTAACCCATTAAATTGATAAATTGAAAAAAAAGTGAATTTGATGAAAAAAAATTATATTCAATAATTTCAATATTTTATTTGAAATTTCAATTTAATCCATTTAATTGATAAATAGAACGAAAAGTGAATATAAAAAAAAAATTTAAAATTTATGAAAAAAAGTTAAATTCAATAATTTTAATATTTTATTTTAAATTTCAATTTAATCCATTAAATTGATAAATTGAAAAAAAAATTAAATTTGATGAAAAAATTATATTCAATAATTTCAATATTTTATTTTAAATTTCAATTTAATCCATTAAATTGATAAATTGAAAAAAAAGTGAATAAAAAAAAAAATTTTAAATTTATGAAAAAAAGTTAAATTCAATAATTTCAATATTTTATTTTAAATTTCAATTTAACCCATTAAATTGATAAATTGAAAAAAAAATTAAATTGGATGAAAAAAAAATTATATTCAATAATTTCAATATTTTATTTTAAATTACAATTTAATCCATAAAATTGATAAATTGAAAAAAAAAGTAAAATTTATGAAAAAAAATTAAATTCAATAATTTCAATATTTTATTTGAAATTTCAATTTAATCCATTAAATTGATAAATTGAAAAAAAAATTAAATTTGATGAAAAAATTATATTCAATAATTTCAATATTTTATTTTAAATTTCAATTTAATCCATTAAATTGATAAATTGAAAAAAAAGTGAATAAAAAAAAAAATTTTAAATTTATGAAAAAAAGTTAAATTCAATAATTTCAATATTTTATTTTAAATTTCAATTTAACCCATTAAATTGATAAATTGAAAAAAAAATTAAATTGGATGAAAAAAAAATTATATTCAATAATTTCAATATTTTATTTTAAATTACAATTTAATCCATAAAATTGATAAATTGAAAAAAAAAGTAAAATTTATGAAAAAAAATTAAATTCAATAATTTCAATATTTTATTTGAAATTTCAATTTAATCCATTAAATTGATAAATTGAAAAAAAAATTAAATTTGATGAAAAAATTATATTCAATAATTTCAATATTTTATTTTAAATTTCAATTTAATCCATTTAATTGATAAATAGACAAAAAAATTTTAAATTTATGAAAAAAAGTTAAATTCAATAATTTCAATATTTTATTTGAAATTTCAATTTAATCCATTAAATTGATAAATTGAAAAAAAAATTAAATTTGATGAAAAAATCATATTCAATAATTTCAATATTTTATTTTAAATTTAAATTTAACCCATTAAATTGATAAATTGAAAAAAAAGTGAATAAAAAAAAAAATTTAAAATTTATGAAAAAAAGTTAAATTCAATAATTTCAATATTTTATTTTAAATTTCAATTTAATCCATAAAATTGATAAATTAAAAAAAAATTTAAAATTTATGAAAAAAAGTTAAATTCAATAATTTCAATATTTTATTTTAAATTTCAATTTAATCCATTAAATTGATAAATTGAAAAAAAAGTGAATAAAAAAAAAATTTTAAATTTATGAAAAAAAGTTATATTCAATAATTTCAATATTTTATTTGAAATTTCAATTTAATCCATTAAATTGATAAATTGAAAAAAAAGTGACTAAAAAAAAAAATTTAAAATTTATGAAAAAAAGTTAAATTCAATAATTTTAATATTTTATTTTAAATTTCAATTTAATCCATTTAATTGATAAATAGAAAAAAAGTGACTAAAAAAAAAAATTTAAAATTTATGAAAAAAAGTTAAATTCAATAATTTCAAAATTTTATTTTAAATTTCAATTTAACCCATTAAATTGATAAATTGAAAAAAAAGTGAATTTGATGAAAAAAAATTATATTCAATAATTTCAATATTTTATTTGAACTTTCAATTTAATCCATTTAATTGATAAATTGAAAAAAAAGTGAATAAAAAAAAAAATTTAAAATTTATGAAAAAAAGTTAAATTCAATAATTTTAATATTTTATTTTAAATTTCAATTTAATCCATTAAATTGATAAATTGAAAAAAAAATTAAATTTGATGAAAAAATTATATTCAATAATTTCAATATTTTATTTTAAATTTCAATTTAATCCATTAAATTGATAAATTGAAAAAAAAGTGAATAAAAAAAAAAATTTTAAATTTATGAAAAAAAGTTAAAGTCAATAATTTCAATATTTTATTTTAAATTTCAATTTAACCCATTAAATTGATAAATTGAAAAAAAAATTAAATTGGATGAAAAAAAAATTATATTCAATAATTTCAATATTTTATTTTAAATTACAATTTAATCCATAAAATTGATAAATTGAAAAAAAAAGTAAAATTTATGAAAAAAAATTAAATTCAATAATTTCAATATTTTATTTGAAATTTCAATTTAATCCATTAAATTGATAAATTGAAAAAAAAATTAAATTTGATGAAAAAATTATATTCAATAATTTCAATATTTTATTTTAAATTTCAATTTAATCCATTAAATTGATAAATTGAAAAAAAAGTGAATAAAAAAAAAAATTTTAAATTTATGAAAAAAAGTTAAAGTCAATAATTTCAATATTTTATTTTAAATTTCAATTTAACCCATTAAATTGATAAATTGAAAAAAAAATTAAATTGGATGAAAAAAAAATTATATTCAATAATTTCAATATTTTATTTTAAATTACAATTTAATCCATAAAATTGATAAATTGAAAAAAAAAGTAAAATTTATGAAAAAAAATTAAATTCAATAATTTCAATATTTTATTTGAAATTTCAATTTAATCCATTAAATTGATAAATTGAAAAAAAAATTAAATTTGATGAAAAAATTATATTCAATAATTTCAATATTTTATTTTAAATTTCAATTTAACCCAATAAATTGATAAATTGAAAAAAAAGTGAATAAAAAAAAAATTTTAAAATTTACGAAAAAAAGTTAAATTCAATAATTTCAATATTTTATTTGAAATTTCAATTTAATCCATTAAATTGATAAATTGAAAAAAAAATTAAATTTGATGAAAAAATTATATTCAATAATTTCAATATTTTATTTGAAATTTCAATTTAATCCATTTAATTGATAAATAGAACGAAAAGTGAATATAAAAAAAAAATTTTAAATTTATGAAAAAAAGTTAAATTCAATAATTTCAATATTTTATTTTAAATTTAAATTTAACCCATTAAATTGATAAATTGAAAAAAAAGTGAATAAAAAAAAAAATTTAAAATTTATGAAAAAAAGTTAAATTCAATAATTTCAATATTTTATTTTAAATTTCAATTTAATCCATTAAATTGATAAATTGAAAAAAAAGTGAATAAAAAAAAAAATTTAAAATTTATGAAAAAAAGTTAAATTCAATAATTTTAATATTTTATTTTAAATTTCAATTTAATCCATTAAATTGATAAATTGAAAAAAAAATTAAATTTGATGAAAAAATTATATTCAATAATTTCAATATTTTATTTGAAATTTCAATTTAATCCATTTAATTGATAAATAGAACGAAAAGTGAATATAAAAAAAAAATTTAAAATTTATGAAAAAAAGTTAAATTCAATAATTTCAATATTTTATTTTAAATTTAAATTTAACCCATTAAATTGATAAATTGAAAAAAAAGTGAATAAAAAAAAAAATTTAAAATTTATGAAAAAAAGTTAAATTCAATAATTTCAATATTTTATTTTAAATTTCAATTTAATCCATAAAATTGATAAATTAAAAAAAAATTTAAAATTTATGAAAAAAAGTTAAATTCAATAATTTCAATATTTTATTTTAAATATCAATTTAATCCATTAAATTGATAAATTGAAAAAAAAGTGAATAAAAAAAAAATTTTAAATTTATGAAAAAAAGTTATATTCAATAATTTCAATATTTTATTTGAAATTTCAATTTAATCCATTAAATTGATAAATTGAAAAAAAAGTGACTAAAAAAAAAAATTTAAAATTTATGAAAAAAAGTTAAATTCAATAATTTTAATATTTTATTTTAAATTTCAATTTAATCCATTTAATTGATAAATAGAAAAAAAGTGACTAAAAAAAAAAATTTAAAATTTATGAAAAAAAGTTAAATTCAATAATTTCAAAATTTTATTTTAAATTTCAATTTAACCCATTAAATTGATAAATTGAAAAAAAAGTGAATTTGATGAAAAAAAATTATATTCAATAATTTCAATATTTTATTTGAACTTTCAATTTAATCCATTTAATTGATAAATTGAAAAAAAAGTGAATAAAAAAAAAAATTTAAAATTTATGAAAAAAAGTTAAATTCAATAATTTTAATATTTTATTTTAAATTTCAATTTAATCCATTAAATTGATAAATTGAAAAAAAAATTAAATTTGATGAAAAAATTATATTCAATAATTTCAATATTTTATTTTAAATTTCAATTTAATCCATTAAATTGATAAATTGAAAAAAAAGTGAATAAAAAAAAAAATTTTAAATTTATGAAAAAAAGTTAAATTCAATAATTTCAATATTTTATTTTAAATTTCAATTTAACCCATTAAATTGATAAATTGAAAAAAAAATTAAATTGGATGAAAAAAAAATTATATTCAATAATTTCAATATTTTATTTTAAATTACAATTTAATCCATAAAGTTGATAAATTGAAAAAAAAAGTAAAATTTATGAAAAAAAATTAAATTCAATAATTTCAATATTTTATTTGAAATTTCAATTTAATCCATTAAATTGATAAATTGAAAAAAAAATTAAATTTGATGAAAAAATTATATTCAATAATTTCAATATTTTATTTTAAATTTAAATTTAACCCATTAAATTGATAAATTGAAAAAAAAGTGAATAAAAAAAAAAATTTTAAATTTATGAAAAAAAGTTAAATTCAATAATTTCAGTATTTAATTTTAAATTTCTATTTAACCCATTAAATTGATAAATTGAAAAAAAAGTGAATTTGATGAAAAAAAATTATATTCAATAATTTCAATATTTTATTTGAAATTTCAATTTAATCCATTTAATTGATAAATAGAACGAAAAGTGAATATAAAAAAAAAATTTAAAATTTATGAAAAAAAGTTAAATTCAATAATTTTAATATTTTATTTTAAATTTCAATTTAATCCATTAAATTGATAAATTGAAAAAAAAATTAAATTGGATGAAAAAAAAATTATATTCAATAATTTCAATATTTTATTTTAAATTACAATTTAATCCATAAAATTGATAAATTGAAAAAAAAAGTAAAATTTATGAAAAAAAATTAAATTCAATAATTTCAATATTTTATTTGAAATTTCAATTTAATCCATTAAATTGATAAATTGAAAAAAAAATTAAATTTGATGAAAAAATTATATTCAATAATTTCAATATTTTATTTTAAATTTCAATTTAATCCATTTAATTGATAAATAGACAAAAAAATTTTAAATTTATGAAAAAAAGTTAAATTCAATAATTTCAATATTTTATTTGAAATTTCAATTTAATCCATTAAATTGATAAATTGAAAAAAAAGTGAATAAAAAAAAAAATTTAAAATTTATGAAAAAAAGTTAAATTCAATAATTTCAATATTTTATTTTAAATTTCAATTTAATCCATAAAATTGATAAATTAAAAAAAAATTTAAAATTTATGAAAAAAAGTTAAATTCAATAATTTCAATATTTTATTTTAAATTTCAATTTAATCCATTAAATTGATAAATTGAAAAAAAAGTGAATAAAAAAAAAATTTTAAATTTATGAAAAAAAGTTATATTCAATAATTTCAATATTTTATTTGAAATTTCAATTTAATCCATTAAATTGATAAATTGAAAAAAAAGTGACTAAAAAAAAAAATTTAAAATTTATGAAAAAAAGTTAAATTCAATAATTTCAATATTTTATTTGAAATTTCAATTTAATCCATTAAATTGATAAATTGAAAAAAAAGTGAATTTGATGAAAAAATTATATTCAATAATTTCAATATTTTATTTTAAATTTCAATTTAATCCATTAAATTGATAAATTGAAAAAAAAGTGAATAAAAAAAAAAATTTTAAATTTATTAAAAAAAGTTAAATTCAATAATTTCAATATTTTATTTTAAATTTCAATTTAACCCATTAAATTGATAAATTGAAAAAAAAATTAAATTGGATGAAAAAAAAATTATATTCAATAATTTCAATATTTTATTTTAAATTACAATTTAATCCATAAAATTGATAAATTGAAAAAAAAAGTAAAATTTATGAAAAAAAATTAAATTCAATAATTTCAATATTTTATTTGAAATTTCAATTTAATCCATTAAATTGATAAATTGAAAAAAAAATTAAATTTGATGAAAAAATTATATTCAATAATTTCAATATTTTATTTTAAATTTCAATTTAATCCATTAAATTGATAAATTGAAAAAAAAGTGAATAAAAAAAAAAATTTTAAATTTATGAAAAAAAGTTAAATTCAATAATTTCAATATTTTATTTGAAATTTCAATTTAATCCATTAAATTGATAAATTGAAAAAAAAATTAAATTTGATGAAAAAATCATATTCAATAATTTCAATATTTTATTTTAAATTTAAATTTAACCCATTAAATTGATAAATTGAAAAAAAAGTGAATAAAAAAAAAAATTTAAAATTTATGAAAAAAAGTTAAATTCAATAATTTCAATATTTTATTTTAAATTTCAATTTAATCCATTAAATTGATAAATTGAAAAAAAAATTAAATTTGATGAAAAAATTATATTCAATAATTTCAATATTTTATTTTAAATTTCAATTTAATCCATTTAATTGATAAATAGAAAAAAAGTGACTAAAAAAAAAAATTTAAAATTTATGAAAAAAAGTTAAATTCAATAATTTCAAAATTTTATTTTAAATTTCAATTTAACCCATTAAATTGATAAATTGAAAAAAAAGTGAATTTGATGAAAAAAAATTATATTCAATAATTTCAATATTTTATTTGAACTTTCAATTTAATCCATTTAATTGATAAATTGAAAAAAAAGTGAATAAAAAAAAAAATTTAAAATTTATGAAAAAAAGTTAAATTCAATAATTTTAATATTTTATTTTAAATTTCAATTTAATCCATTAAATTGATAAATTGAAAAAAAAATTAAATTTGATGAAAAAATTATATTCAATAATTTCAATATTTTATTTTAAATTTCAATTTAATCCATTAAATTGATAAATTGAAAAAAAAGTGAATAAAAAAAAAAATTTTAAATTTATGAAAAAAAGTTAAAGTCAATAATTTCAATATTTTATTTTAAATTTCAATTTAACCCATTAAATTGATAAATTGAAAAAAAAATTAAATTGGATGAAAAAAAAATTATATTCAATAATTTCAATATTTTATTTTAAATTACAATTTAATCCATAAAATTGATAAATTGAAAAAAAAAGTAAAATTTATGAAAAAAAATTAAATTCAATAATTTCAATATTTTATTTGAAATTTCAATTTAATCCATTAAATTGATAAATTGAAAAAAAAAATTAAATTTGATGAAAAAATTATATTCAATAATTTCAATATTTTATTTTAAATTTCAATTTAATCCATTAAATTGATAAATTGAAAAAAAAGTGAATAAAAAAAAAAATTTAAAATTTATGAAAAAAAGTTAAATTCAATAATTTTAATATTTTATTTTAAATTTCAATTTAATCCATTAAATTGATAAATTGAAAAAAAAATTAAATTTGATGAAAAAATTATATTCAATAATTTCAATATTTTATTTGAAATTTCAATTTAATCCATTTAATTGATAAATAGAACGAAAAGTGAATATAAAAAAAAAATTTAAAATTTATGAAAAAAAGTTAAATTCAATAATTTCAATATTTTATTTTAAATTTAAATTTAACACATTAAATTGATAAATTGAAAAAAAAGTGAATAAAAAAAAAAATTTAAAATTTATGAAAAAAAGTTAAATTCAATAATTTCAATATTTTATTTTAAATTTCAATTTAATCCATAAAATTGATAAATTAAAAAAAAATTTAAAATTTATGAAAAAAAGTTAAATTCAATAATTTCAATATTTTATTTTAAATTTCAATTTAATCCATTAAATTGATAAATTGAAAAAAAAGTGAATAAAAAAAAAATTTTAAATTTATGAAAAAAAGTTATATTCAATAATTTCAATATTTTATTTGAAATTTCAATTTAATCCATTAAATTGATAAATTGAAAAAAAAGTGACTAAAAAAAAAAATTTAAAATTTATGAAAAAAAGTTAAATTCAATAATTTTAATATTTTATTTTAAATTTCAATTTAATCCATTTAATTGATAAATAGAAAAAAAGTGACTAAAAAAAAAATTTAAAATTTATGAAAAAAAGTTAAATTCAATAATTTCAAAATTTTATTTTAAATTTCAATTTAATCCATTTAATTGATAAATAGAAAAAAAAATTAAATTTGATGAAAAAATTATATTCAATAATTTCAAAATTTTATTTTAAATTTCAATTTAACCCATTAAATTGATAAATTGAAAAAAAAGTGAATTTGATGAAAAAAAATTATATTCAATAATTTCAATATTTTATTTGAACTTTCAATTTAATCCATTTAATTGATAAATTGAAAAAAAAGTGAATAAAAAAAAAAATTTAAAATTTATGAAAAAAAGTTAAATTCAATAATTTTAATATTTTATTTTAAATTTCAATTTAATCCATTAAATTGATTAATTGAAAAAAAAATTAAATTTGATGAAAAAATTATATTCAATAATTTCAATATTTTATTTTAAATTTCAATTTAATCCATTAAATTGATAAATTGAAAAAAAAGTGAATAAAAAAAAAAATTTTAAATTTATGAAAAAAAGTTAAATTCAATAATTTCAATATTTTATTTTAAATTTCAATTTAACCCATTAAATTGATAAATTGAAAAAAAAATTAAATTGGATGAAAAAAAAATTATATTCAATAATTTCAATATTTTATTTTAAATTACAATTTAATCCATAAAATTGATAAATTGAAAAAAAAAGTAAAATTTATGAAAAAAAATTAAATTCAATAATTTCAATATTTTATTTGAAATTTCAATTTAATCCATTAAATTGATAAATTGAAAAAAAAATTAAATTTGATGAAAAAATTATATTCAATAATTTCAATATTTTATTTTAAATTTCAATTTAATCCATTAAATTGATAAATTGAAAAAAAAGTGAATAAAAAAAAAATTTTAAAATTTACGAAAAAAAGTTAAATTCAATAATTTCAATATTTTATTTGAAATTTCAATTTAATCCATTAAATTGATAAATTGAAAAAAAAATTAAATTTGATGAAAAAATTATATTCAATAATTTCAATATTTTATTTGAAATTTCAATTTAATCCATTTAATTGATAAATAGAACGAAAAGTGAATATAAAAAAAAAATTTAAAATTTATGAAAAAAAGTTAAATTCAATAATTTCAATATTTTATTTTAAATTTAAATTTAACCCATTAAATTGATAAATTGAAAAAAAAGTGAATAAAAAAAAAATTTAAAATTTATGAAAAAAAGTTAAATTCAATAATTTTAATATTTTATTTTAAATTTCAATTTAATCCATTAAATTGATAAATTGAAAAAAAAATTAAATTTGATGAAAAAATTATATTCAATAATTTCAATATTTTATTTGAAATTTCAATTTAATCCATTTAATTGATAAATAGAACGAAAAGTGAATATAAAAAAAAAATTTAAAATTTATGAAAAAAAGTTAAATTCAATAATTTCAATATTTTATTTTAAATTTAAATTTAACACATTAAATTGATAAATTGAAAAAAAAGTGAATAAAAAAAAAATTTAAAATTTATGAAAAAAAGTTAAATTCAATAATTTCAATATTTTATTTTAAATTTCAATTTAATCCATAAAATTGATAAATTAAAAAAAAATTTAAAATTTATGAAAAAAAGTTAAATTCAATAATTTCAATATTTTATTTTAAATTTCAATTTAATCCATTAAATTGATAAATTGAAAAAAAAGTGAATAAAAAAAAAATTTTAAATTTATGAAAAAAAGTTATATTCAATAATTTCAATATTTTATTTGAAATTTCAATTTAATCCATTAAATTGATAAATTGAAAAAAAAGTGACTAAAAAAAAAAATTTAAAATTTATGAAAAAAAGTTAAATTCAATAATTTCAGTATTTAATTTTAAATTTCTATTTAACCCATTAAATTGATAAATTGAAAAAAAAGTGAATTTGATGAAAAAAAATTATATTCAATAATTTCAATATTTTATTTGAAATTTCAATTTAATCCATTTAATTGATAAATAGAACGAAAAGTGAATATAAAAAAAAAATTTAAAATTTATGAAAAAAAGTTAAATTCAATAATTTTAATATTTTATTTTAAATTTCAATTTAATCCATTAAATTGATAAATTGAAAAAAAAATTAAATTGGATGAAAAAAAAATTATATTCAATAATTTCAATATTTTATTTTAAATTACAATTTAATCCATAAAATTGATAAATTGAAAAAAAAAGTAAAATTTATGAAAAAAAATTAAATTCAATAATTTCAATATTTTATTTGAAATTTCAATTTAATCCATTAAATTGATAAATTGAAAAAAAAATTAAATTTGATGAAAAAATTATATTCAATAATTTCAATATTTTATTTTAAATTTCAATTTAATCCATTTAATTGATAAATAGACAAAAAAATTTTAAATTTATGAAAAAAAGTTAAATTCAATAATTTCAATATTTTATTTGAAATTTCAATTTAATCCATTAAATTGATAAATTGAAAAAAAAGTGAATAAAAAAAAAAATTTAAAATTTATGAAAAAAAGTTAAATTCAATAATTTCAATATTTTATTTTAAATTTCAATTTAATCCATAAAATTGATAAATTAAAAAAAAATTTAAAATTTATGAAAAAAAGTTTAATTCAATAATTTCAATATTTTATTTTAAATTTCAATTTAATCCATTAAATTGATAAATTGAAAAAAAAGTGAATAAAAAAAAAATTTTAAATTTATGAAAAAAAGTTATATTCAATAATTTCAATATTTTATTTGAAATTTCAATTTAATCCATTAAATTGATAAATTGAAAAAAAAGTGACTAAAAAAAAAAATTTAAAATTTATGAAAAAAAGTTAAATTCAATAATTTCAATATTTTATTTGAAATTTCAATTTAATCCATTAAATTGATAAATTGAAAAAAAAGTGAATTTGATGAAAAAATTATATTCAATAATTTCAATATTTTATTTTAAATTTCAATTTAATCCATTAAATTGATAAATTGAAAAAAAAGTGAATAAAAAAAAAAATTTTAAATTTATTAAAAAAAGTTAAATTCAATAATTTCAATATTTTATTTTAAATTTCAATTTAACCCATTAAATTGATAAATTGAAAAAAAAATTAAATTGGATGAAAAAAAAATTATATTCAATAATTTCAATATTTTATTTTAAATTACAATTTAATCCATAAAATTGATAAATTGAAAAAAAAAGTAAAATTTATGAAAAAAAATTAAATTCAATAATTTCAATATTTTATTTGAAATTTCAATTTAATCCATTAAATTGATAAATTGAAAAAAAAATTAAATTTGATGAAAAAATTATATTCAATAATTTCAATATTTTATTTTAAATTTCAATTTAATCCATTAAATTGATAAATTGAAAAAAAAGTGAATAAAAAAAAAAATTTTAAATTTATGAAAAAAAGTTAAATTCAATAATTTCAATATTTTATTTGAAATTTCAATTTAATCCATTAAATTGATAAATTGAAAAAAAAATTAAATTTGATGAAAAAATCATATTCAATAATTTCAATATTTTATTTTAAATTTAAATTTAACCCATTAAATTGATAAATTGAAAAAAAAGTGAATAAAAAAAAAAATTTAAAATTTATGAAAAAAAGTTAAATTCAATAATTTCAATATTTTATTTTAAATTTCAATTTAATCCATTAAATTGATAAATTGAAAAAAAAATTAAATTTGATGAAAAAATTATATTCAATAATTTCAATATTTTATTTTAAATTTCAATTTAATCCATTTAATTGATAAATAGAAAAAAAGTGACTAAAAAAAAAAATTTAAAATTTATGAAAAAAAGTTAAATTCAATAATTTCAAAATTTTATTTTAAATTTCAATTTAACCCATTAAATTGATAAATTGAAAAAAAAGTGAATTTGATGAAAAAAAATTATATTCAATAATTTCAATATTTTATTTGAACTTTCAATTTAATCCATTTAATTGATAAATTGAAAAAAAAGTGAATAAAAAAAAAAATTTAAAATTTATGAAAAAAAGTTAAATTCAATAATTTTAATATTTTATTTTAAATTTCAATTTAATCCATTAAATTGATAAATTGAAAAAAAAATTAAATTTGATGAAAAAATTATATTCAATAATTTCAATATTTTATTTTAAATTTCAATTTAATCCATTAAATTGATAAATTGAAAAAAAAGTGAATAAAAAAAAAAATTTTAAATTTATGAAAAAAAGTTAAAGTCAATAATTTCAATATTTTATTTTAAATTTCAATTTAACCCATTAAATTGATAAATTGAAAAAAAAATTAAATTGGATGAAAAAAAAATTATATTCAATAATTTCAATATTTTATTTTAAATTACAATTTAATCCATAAAATTGATAAATTGAAAAAAAAAGTAAAATTTATGAAAAAAAATTAAATTCAATAATTTCAATATTTTATTTGAAATTTCAATTTAATCCATTAAATTGATAAATTGAAAAAAAAAATTAAATTTGATGAAAAAATTATATTCAATAATTTCAATATTTTATTTTAAATTTCAATTTAATCCATTAAATTGATAAATTGAAAAAAAAGTGAATAAAAAAAAAAATTTAAAATTTATGAAAAAAAGTTAAATTCAATAATTTTAATATTTTATTTTAAATTTCAATTTAATCCATTAAATTGATAAATTGAAAAAAAAATTAAATTTGATGAAAAAATTATATTCAATAATTTCAATATTTTATTTGAAATTTCAATTTAATCCATTTAATTGATAAATAGAACGAAAAGTGAATATAAAAAAAAAATTTAAAATTTATGAAAAAAAGTTAAATTCAATAATTTCAATATTTTATTTTAAATTTAAATTTAACACATTAAATTGATAAATTGAAAAAAAAGTGAATAAAAAAAAAAATTTAAAATTTATGAAAAAAAGTTAAATTCAATAATTTCAATATTTTATTTTAAATTTCAATTTAATCCATAAAATTGATAAATTAAAAAAAAATTTAAAATTTATGAAAAAAAGTTAAATTCAATAATTTCAATATTTTATTTTAAATTTCAATTTAATCCATTAAATTGATAAATTGAAAAAAAAGTGAATAAAAAAAAAATTTTAAATTTATGAAAAAAAGTTATATTCAATAATTTCAATATTTTATTTGAAATTTCAATTTAATCCATTAAATTGATAAATTGAAAAAAAAGTGACTAAAAAAAAAAATTTAAAATTTATGAAAAAAAGTTAAATTCAATAATTTTAATATTTTATTTTAAATTTCAATTTAATCCATTTAATTGATAAATAGAAAAAAAGTGACTAAAAAAAAAAATTTAAAATTTATGAAAAAAAGTTAAATTCAATAATTTCAAAATTTTATTTTAAATTTCAATTTAATCCATTTAATTGATAAATAGAAAAAAAAATTAAATTTGATGAAAAAATTATATTCAATAATTTCAAAATTTTATTTTAAATTTCAATTTAACCCATTAAATTGATAAATTGAAAAAAAAGTGAATTTGATGAAAAAAAATTATATTCAATAATTTCAATATTTTATTTGAACTTTCAATTTAATCCATTTAATTGATAAATTGAAAAAAAAGTGAATAAAAAAAAAAATTTAAAATTTATGAAAAAAAGTTAAATTCAATAATTTTAATATTTTATTTTAAATTTCAATTTAATCCATTAAATTGATTAATTGAAAAAAAAATTAAATTTGATGAAAAAATTATATTCAATAATTTCAATATTTTATTTTAAATTTCAATTTAATCCATTAAATTGATAAATTGAAAAAAAAGTGAATAAAAAAAAAAATTTTAAATTTATGAAAAAAAGTTAAATTCAATAATTTCAATATTTTATTTTAAATTTCAATTTAACCCATTAAATTGATAAATTGAAAAAAAAATTAAATTGGATGAAAAAAAAATTATATTCAATAATTTCAATATTTTATTTTAAATTACAATTTAATCCATAAAATTGATAAATTGAAAAAAAAAGTAAAATTTATGAAAAAAAATTAAATTCAATAATTTCAATATTTTATTTGAAATTTCAATTTAATCCATTAAATTGATAAATTGAAAAAAAAATTAAATTTGATGAAAAAATTATATTCAATAATTTCAATATTTTATTTTAAATTTCAATTTAATCCATTAAATTGATAAATTGAAAAAAAAGTGAATAAAAAAAAAATTTTAAAATTTACGAAAAAAAGTTAAATTCAATAATTTCAATATTTTATTTGAAATTTCAATTTAATCCATTAAATTGATAAATTGAAAAAAAAATTAAATTTGATGAAAAAATTATATTCAATAATTTCAATATTTTATTTGAAATTTCAATTTAATCCATTTAATTGATAAATAGAACGAAAAGTGAATATAAAAAAAAAATTTAAAATTTATGAAAAAAAGTTAAATTCAATAATTTCAATATTTTATTTTAAATTTAAATTTAACCCATTAAATTGATAAATTGAAAAAAAAGTGAATAAAAAAAAAAATTTAAAATTTATGAAAAAAAGTTAAATTCAATAATTTTAATATTTTATTTTAAATTTCAATTTAATCCATTAAATTGATAAATTGAAAAAAAAATTAAATTTGATGAAAAAATTATATTCAATAATTTCAATATTTTATTTGAAATTTCAATTTAATCCATTTAATTGATAAATAGAACGAAAAGTGAATATAAAAAAAAAATTTAAAATTTATGAAAAAAAGTTAAATTCAATAATTTCAATATTTTATTTTAAATTTAAATTTAACACATTAAATTGATAAATTGAAAAAAAAGTGAATAAAAAAAAAAATTTAAAATTTATGAAAAAAAGTTAAATTCAATAATTTCAATATTTTATTTTAAATTTCAATTTAATCCATAAAATTGATAAATTAAAAAAAAATTTAAAATTTATGAAAAAAAGTTAAATTCAATAATTTCAATATTTTATTTTAAATTTCAATTTAATCCATTAAATTGATAAATTGAAAAAAAAGTGAATAAAAAAAAAATTTTAAATTTATGAAAAAAAGTTATATTCAATAATTTCAATATTTTATTTGAAATTTCAATTTAATCCATTAAATTGATAAATTGAAAAAAAAGTGACTAAAAAAAAAAATTTAAAATTTATGAAAAAAAGTTAAATTCAATAATTTTAATATTTTATTTTAAATTTCAATTTAATCCATTTAATTGATAAATAGAAAAAAAGTGACTAAAAAAAAAAATTTAAAATTTATGAAAAAAAGTTAAATTCAATAATTTCAAAATTTTATTTTAAATTTCAATTTAATCCATTTAATTGATAAATAGAAAAAAAAATTAAATTTGATGAAAAAATTATATTCAATAATTTCAAAATTTTATTTTAAATTTCAATTTAACCCATTAAATTGATAAATTGAAAAAAAAGTGAATTTGATGAAAAAAAATTATATTCAATAATTTCAATATTTTATTTGAACTTTCAATTTAATCCATTTAATTGATAAATTGAAAAAAAAGTGAATAAAAAAAAAAATTTAAAATTTATGAAAAAAAGTTAAATTCAATAATTTTAATATTTTATTTTAAATTTCAATTTAATCCATTAAATTGATTAATTGAAAAAAAAATTAAATTTGATGAAAAAATTATATTCAATAATTTCAATATTTTATTTTAAATTTCAATTTAATCCATTAAATTGATAAATTGAAAAAAAAGTGAATAAAAAAAAAAATTTTAAATTTATGAAAAAAAGTTAAATTCAATAATTTCAATATTTTATTTTAAATTTCAATTTAACCCATTAAATTGATAAATTGAAAAAAAAATTAAATTGGATGAAAAAAAAATTATATTCAATAATTTCAATATTTTATTTTAAATTACAATTTAATCCATAAAATTGATAAATTGAAAAAAAAAGTAAAATTTATGAAAAAAAATTAAATTCAATAATTTCAATATTTTATTTGAAATTTCAATTTAATCCATTAAATTGATAAATTGAAAAAAAAATTAAATTTGATGAAAAAATTATATTCAATAATTTCAATATTTTATTTTAAATTTCAATTTAATCCATTAAATTGATAAATTGAAAAAAAAGTGAATAAAAAAAAAATTTTAAAATTTACGAAAAAAAGTTAAATTCAATAATTTCAATATTTTATTTGAAATTTCAATTTAATCCATTAAATTGATAAATTGAAAAAAAAATTAAATTTGATGAAAAAATTATATTCAATAATTTCAATATTTTATTTGAAATTTCAATTTAATCCATTTAATTGATAAATAGAACGAAAAGTGAATATAAAAAAAAAATTTTAAATTTATGAAAAAAAGTTAAATTCAATAATTTCAATATTTTATTTTAAATTTAAATTTAACCCATTAAATTGATAAATTGAAAAAAAAGTGAATAAAAAAAAAAATTTAAAATTTATGAAAAAAAGTTAAATTCAATAATTTCAATATTTTATTTTAAATTTCAATTTAATCCATTAAATTGATAAATTGAAAAAAAAGTGAATAAAAAAAAAAATTTAAAATTTATGAAAAAAAGTTAAATTCAATAATTTTAATATTTTATTTTAAATTTCAATTTAATCCATTAAATTGATAAATTGAAAAAAAAATTAAATTTGATGAAAAAATTATATTCAATAATTTCAATATTTTATTTGAAATTTCAATTTAATCCATTTAATTGATAAATAGAACGAAAAGTGAATATAAAAAAAAAATTTAAAATTTATGAAAAAAAGTTAAATTCAATAATTTCAATATTTTATTTTAAATTTAAATTTAACCCATTAAATTGATAAATTGAAAAAAAAAGTGAATAAAAAAAAAAATTTAAAATTTATGAAAAAAAGTTAAATTCAATAATTTCAATATTTTATTTTAAATTTCAATTTAATCCATAAAATTGATATATTAAAAAAAAATTTAAAATTTATGAAAAAAAGTTAAATTCAATAATTTCAATATTTTATTTTAAATTTCAATTTAATCCATTAAATTGATAAATTGAAAAAAAAGTGAATAAAAAAAAAATTTTAAATTTATGAAAAAAAGTTATATTCAATAATTTCAATATTTTATTTGAAATTTCAATTTAATCCATTAAATTGATAAATTGAAAAAAAAGTGACTAAAAAAAAAAATTTAAAATTTATGAAAAAAAGTTAAATTCAATAATTTTAATATTTTATTTTAAATTTCAATTTAATCCATTTAATTGATAAATAGAAAAAAAGTGACTAAAAAAAAAAATTTAAAATTTATGAAAAAAAGTTAAATTCAATAATTTCAAAATTTTATTTTAAATTTCAATTTAACCCATTAAATTGATAAATTGAAAAAAAAGTGAATTTGATGAAAAAAAATTATATTCAATAATTTCAATATTTTATTTGAACTTTCAATTTAATCCATTTAATTGATAAATTGAAAAAAAAGTGAATAAAAAAAAAAATTTAAAATTTATGAAAAAAAGTTAAATTCAATAATTTTAATATTTTATTTTAAATTTCAATTTAATCCATTAAATTGATAAATTGAAAAAAAAATTAAATTTGATGAAAAAATTATATTCAATAATTTCAATATTTTATTTTAAATTTCAATTTAATCCATTAAATTGATAAATTGAAAAAAAAGTGAATAAAAAAAAAAATTTTAAATTTATGAAAAAAAGTTAAATTCAATAATTTCAATATTTTATTTTAAATTTCAATTTAACCCATTAAATTGATAAATTGAAAAAAAAATTAAATTGGATGAAAAAAAAATTATATTCAATAATTTCAATATTTTATTTTAAATTACAATTTAATCCATAAAGTTGATAAATTGAAAAAAAAATTAAAATTTATGAAAAAAAATTAAATTCAATAATTTCAATATTTTATTTGAAATTTCAATTTAATCCATTAAATTGATAAATTGAAAAAAAAATTAAATTTGATGAAAAAATTATATTCAATAATTTCAATATTTTATTTTAAATTTAAATTTAACCCATTAAATTGATAAATTGAAAAAAAAGTGAATAAAAAAAAAAATTTTAAATTTATGAAAAAAAGTTAAATTCAATAATTTCAGTATTTAATTTTAAATTTCTATTTAACCCATTAAATTGATAAATTGAAAAAAAAGTGAATTTGATGAAAAAAAATTATATTCAATAATTTCAATATTTTATTTGAAATTTCAATTTAATCCATTTAATTGATAAATAGAACGAAAAGTGAATATAAAAAAAAAATTTAAAATTTATGAAAAAAAGTTAAATTCAATAATTTTAATATTTTATTTTAAATTTCAATTTAATCCATTAAATTGATAAATTGAAAAAAAAATTAAATTTGATGAAAAAATTATATTCAATAATTTCAATATTTTATTTTAAATTTCAATTTAATCCATTAAATTGATAAATTGAAAAAAAAGTGAATAAAAAAAAAAATTTTAAATTTATGAAAAAAAGTTAAATTCAATAATTTCAATATTTTATTTTAAATTTCAATTTAACCCATTAAATTGATAAATTGAAAAAAAAATTAAATTGGATGAAAAAAAAATTATATTCAATAATTTCAATATTTTATTTTAAATTACAATTTAATCCATAAAATTGATAAATTGAAAAAAAAAGTAAAATTTATGAAAAAAAATTAAATTCAATAATTTCAATATTTTATTTGAAATTTCAATTTAATCCATTAAATTGATAAATTGAAAAAAAAATTAAATTTGATGAAAAAATTATATTCAATAATTTCAATATTTTATTTTAAATTTCAATTTAATCCATTAAATTGATAAATTGAAAAAAAAGTGAATAAAAAAAAAAATTTTAAATTTATGAAAAAAAGTTAAATTCAATAATTTCAATATTTTATTTTAAATTTCAATTTAACCCATTAAATTGATAAATTGAAAAAAAAATTAAATTGGATGAAAAAAAAATTATATTCAATAATTTCAATATTTTATTTTAAATTACAATTTAATCCATAAAATTGATAAATTGAAAAAAAAAGTAAAATTTATGAAAAAAAATTAAATTCAATAATTTCAATATTTTATTTGAAATTTCAATTTAATCCATTAAATTGATAAATTGAAAAAAAAATTAAATTTGATGAAAAAATTATATTCAATAATTTCAATATTTTATTTTAAATTTCAATTTAATCCATTTAATTGATAAATAGACAAAAAAATTTTAAATTTATGAAAAAAAGTTAAATTCAATAATTTCAATATTTTATTTGAAATTTCAATTTAATCCATTAAATTGATAAATTGAAAAAAAAATTAAATTTGATGAAAAAATCATATTCAATAATTTCAATATTTTATTTTAAATTTAAATTTAACCCATTAAATTGATAAATTGAAAAAAAAGTGAATAAAAAAAAAAATTTAAAATTTATGAAAAAAAGTTAAATTCAATAATTTCAATATTTTATTTTAAATTTCAATTTAATCCATAAAATTGATAAATTAAAAAAAAATTTAAAATTTATGAAAAAAAGTTAAATTCAATAATTTCAATATTTTATTTTAAATTTCAATTTAATCCATTAAATTGATAAATTGAAAAAAAAGTGAATAAAAAAAAAATTTTAAATTTATGAAAAAAAGTTATATTCAATAATTTCAATATTTTATTTGAAATTTCAATTTAATCCATTAAATTGATAAATTGAAAAAAAAGTGACTAAAAAAAAAAATTTAAAATTTATGAAAAAAAGTTAAATTCAATAATTTTAATATTTTATTTTAAATTTCAATTTAATCCATTTAATTGATAAATAGAAAAAAAGTGACTAAAAAAAAAAATTTAAAATTTATGAAAAAAAGTTAAATTCAATAATTTCAAAATTTTATTTTAAATTTCAATTTAACCCATTAAATTGATAAATTGAAAAAAAAGTGAATTTGATGAAAAAAAATTATATTCAATAATTTCAATATTTTATTTGAACTTTCAATTTAATCCATTTAATTGATAAATTGAAAAAAAAGTGAATAAAAAAAAAAATTTAAAATTTATGAAAAAAAGTTAAATTCAATAATTTTAATATTTTATTTTAAATTTCAATTTAATCCATTAAATTGATAAATTGAAAAAAAAATTAAATTTGATGAAAAAATTATATTCAATAATTTCAATATTTTATTTTAAATTTCAATTTAATCCATTAAATTGATAAATTGAAAAAAAAGTGAATAAAAAAAAAAATTTTAAATTTATGAAAAAAAGTTAAAGTCAATAATTTCAATATTTTATTTTAAATTTCAATTTAACCCATTAAATTGATAAATTGAAAAAAAAATTAAATTGGATGAAAAAAAAATTATATTCAATAATTTCAATATTTTATTTTAAATTACAATTTAATCCATAAAATTGATAAATTGAAAAAAAAAGTAAAATTTATGAAAAAAAATTAAATTCAATAATTTCAATATTTTATTTGAAATTTCAATTTAATCCATTAAATTGATAAATTGAAAAAAAAATTAAATTTGATGAAAAAATTATATTCAATAATTTCAATATTTTATTTTAAATTTCAATTTAATCCATTAAATTGATAAATTGAAAAAAAAGTGAATAAAAAAAAAAATTTTAAATTTATGAAAAAAAGTTAAAGTCAATAATTTCAATATTTTATTTTAAATTTCAATTTAACCCATTAAATTGATAAATTGAAAAAAAAATTAAATTGGATGAAAAAAAAATTATATTCAATAATTTCAATATTTTATTTTAAATTACAATTTAATCCATAAAATTGATAAATTGAAAAAAAAAGTAAAATTTATGAAAAAAAATTAAATTCAATAATTTCAATATTTTATTTGAAATTTCAATTTAATCCATTAAATTGATAAATTGAAAAAAAAATTAAATTTGATGAAAAAATTATATTCAATAATTTCAATATTTTATTTTAAATTTCAATTTAACCCAATAAATTGATAAATTGAAAAAAAAGTGAATAAAAAAAAAATTTTAAAATTTACGAAAAAAAGTTAAATTCAATAATTTCAATATTTTATTTGAAATTTCAATTTAATCCATTAAATTGATAAATTGAAAAAAAAATTAAATTTGATGAAAAAATTATATTCAATAATTTCAATATTTTATTTGAAATTTCAATTTAATCCATTTAATTGATAAATAGAACGAAAAGTGAATATAAAAAAAAAATTTTAAATTTATGAAAAAAAGTTAAATTCAATAATTTCAATATTTTATTTTAAATTTAAATTTAACCCATTAAATTGATAAATTGAAAAAAAAGTGAATAAAAAAAAAAATTTAAAATTTATGAAAAAAAGTTAAATTCAATAATTTCAATATTTTATTTTAAATTTCAATTTAATCCATTAAATTGATAAATTGAAAAAAAAGTGAATAAAAAAAAAAATTTAAAATTTATGAAAAAAAGTTAAATTCAATAATTTTAATATTTTATTTTAAATTTCAATTTAATCCATTAAATTGATAAATTGAAAAAAAAATTAAATTTGATGAAAAAATTATATTCAATAATTTCAATATTTTATTTGAAATTTCAATTTAATCCATTTAATTGATAAATAGAACGAAAAGTGAATATAAAAAAAAAATTTAAAATTTATGAAAAAAAGTTAAATTCAATAATTTCAATATTTTATTTTAAATTTAAATTTAACCCATTAAATTGATAAATTGAAAAAAAAGTGAATAAAAAAAAAAATTTAAAATTTATGAAAAAAAGTTAAATTCAATAATTTCAATATTTTATTTTAAATTTCAATTTAATCCATAAAATTGATAAATTAAAAAAAAATTTAAAATTTATGAAAAAAAGTTAAATTCAATAATTTCAATATTTTATTTTAAATTTAAATTTAACCCATTAAATTGATAAATTGAAAAAAAAGTGAATAAAAAAAAAAATTTAAAATTTATGAAAAAAAGTTAAATTCAATAATTTCAATATTTTATTTTAAATTTCAATTTAATCCATAAAATTGATAAATTAAAAAAAAATTTAAAATTTATGAAAAAAAGTTAAATTCAATAATTTCAATATTTTATTTTAAATTTCAATTTAATCCATTAAATTGATAAATTGAAAAAAAAGTGAATAAAAAAAAAATTTTAAATTTATGAAAAAAAGTTATATTCAATAATTTCAATATTTTATTTGAAATTTCAATTTAATCCATTAAATTGATAAATTGAAAAAAAAGTGACTAAAAAAAAAAATTTAAAATTTATGAAAAAAAGTTAAATTCAATAATTTTAATATTTTATTTTAAATTTCAATTTAATCCATTTAATTGATAAATAGAAAAAAAGTGACTAAAAAAAAAAATTTAAAATTTATGAAAAAAAGTTAAATTCAATAATTTCAAAATTTTATTTTAAATTTCAATTTAACCCATTAAATTGATAAATTGAAAAAAAAGTGAATTTGATGAAAAAAAATTATATTCAATAATTTCAATATTTTATTTGAACTTTCAATTTAATCCATTTAATTGATAAATTGAAAAAAAAGTGAATAAAAAAAAAAATTTAAAATTTATGAAAAAAAGTTAAATTCAATAATTTTAATATTTTATTTTAAATTTCAATTTAATCCATTAAATTGATAAATTGAAAAAAAAATTAAATTTGATGAAAAAATTATATTCAATAATTTCAATATTTTATTTTAAATTTCAATTTAATCCATTAAATTGATAAATTGAAAAAAAAGTGAATAAAAAAAAAAATTTTAAATTTATGAAAAAAAGTTAAATTCAATAATTTCAATATTTTATTTTAAATTTCAATTTAACCCATTAAATTGATAAATTGAAAAAAAAATTAAATTGGATGAAAAAAAAATTATATTCAATAATTTCAATATTTTATTTTAAATTACAATTTAATCCATAAAGTTGATAAATTGAAAAAAAAAGTAAAATTTATGAAAAAAAATTAAATTCAATAATTTCAATATTTTATTTGAAATTTCAATTTAATCCATTAAATTGATAAATTGAAAAAAAAATTAAATTTGATGAAAAAATTATATTCAATAATTTCAATATTTTATTTTAAATTTAAATTTAACCCATTAAATTGATAAATTGAAAAAAAAGTGAATAAAAAAAAAAATTTTAAATTTATGAAAAAAAGTTAAATTCAATAATTTCAGTATTTAATTTTAAATTTCTATTTAACCCATTAAATTGATAAATTGAAAAAAAAGTGAATTTGATGAAAAAAAATTATATTCAATAATTTCAATATTTTATTTGAAATTTCAATTTAATCCATTTAATTGATAAATAGAACGAAAAGTGAATATAAAAAAAAAATTTAAAATTTATGAAAAAAAGTTAAATTCAATAATTTTAATATTTTATTTTAAATTTCAATTTAATCCATTAAATTGATAAATTGAAAAAAAAATTAAATTGGATGAAAAAAAAATTATATTCAATAATTTCAATATTTTATTTTAAATTACAATTTAATCCATAAAATTGATAAATTGAAAAAAAAAGTAAAATTTATGAAAAAAAATTAAATTCAATAATTTCAATATTTTATTTGAAATTTCAATTTAATCCATTAAATTGATAAATTGAAAAAAAAATTAAATTTGATGAAAAAATTATATTCAATAATTTCAATATTTTATTTTAAATTTCAATTTAATCCATTTAATTGATAAATAGACAAAAAAATTTTAAATTTATGAAAAAAAGTTAAATTCAATAATTTCAATATTTTATTTGAAATTTCAATTTAATCCATTAAATTGATAAATTGAAAAAAAAGTGAATAAAAAAAAAAATTTAAAATTTATGAAAAAAAGTTAAATTCAATAATTTCAATATTTTATTTTAAATTTCAATTTAATCCATAAAATTGATAAATTAAAAAAAAATTTAAAATTTATGAAAAAAAGTTAAATTCAATAATTTCAATATTTTATTTTAAATTTCAATTTAATCCATTAAATTGATAAATTGAAAAAAAAGTGAATAAAAAAAAAATTTTAAATTTATGAAAAAAAGTTATATTCAATAATTTCAATATTTTATTTGAAATTTCAATTTAATCCATTAAATTGATAAATTGAAAAAAAAGTGACTAAAAAAAAAAATTTAAAATTTATGAAAAAAAGTTAAATTCAATAATTTCAATATTTTATTTGAAATTTCAATTTAATCCATTAAATTGATAAATTGAAAAAAAAGTGAATTTGATGAAAAAAAATTATATTCAATAATTTCAATATTTTATTTGAACTTTCAATTTAATCCATTTAATTGATAAATTGAAAAAAAAGTGAATAAAAAAAAAAATTTAAAATTTATGAAAAAAAGTTAAATTCAATAATTTTAATATTTTATTTTAAATTTCAATTTAATCCATTAAATTGATAAATTGAAAAAAAAATTAAATTTGATGAAAAAATTATATTCAATAATTTCAATATTTTATTTTAAATTTCAATTTAATCCATTAAATTGATAAATTGAAAAAAAAGTGAATAAAAAAAAAAATTTAAAATTTATGAAAAAAAGTTAAATTCAATAATTTCAATATTTTATTTTAAATTTCAATTTAATCCATTAAATTGATAAATTGAAAAAAAAGTGAATAAAAAAAAAAATTTAAAATTTATGAAAAAAAGTTAAATTCAATAATTTTAATATTTTATTTTAAATTTCAATTTAATCCATTAAATTGATAAATTGAAAAAAAAATTAAATTTGATGAAAAAATTATATTCAATAATTTCAATATTTTATTTGAAATTTCAATTTAATCCATTTAATTGATAAATAGAACGAAAAGTGAATATAAAAAAAAAATTTAAAATTTATGAAAAAAAGTTAAATTCAATAATTTCAATATTTTATTTTAAATTTAAATTTAACCCATTAAATTGATAAATTGAAAAAAAAAGTGAATAAAAAAAAAAATTTAAAATTTATGAAAAAAAGTTAAATTCAATAATTTCAATATTTTATTTTAAATTTCAATTTAATCCATAAAATTGATAAATTAAAAAAAAATTTAAAATTTATGAAAAAAAGTTAAATTCAATAATTTCAATATTTTATTTTAAATTTCAATTTAATCCATTAAATTGATAAATTGAAAAAAAAGTGAATAAAAAAAAAATTTTAAATTTATGAAAAAAAGTTATATTCAATAATTTCAATATTTTATTTGAAATTTCAATTTAATCCATTAAATTGATAAATTGAAAAAAAAGTGACTAAAAAAAAAAATTTAAAATTTATGAAAAAAAGTTAAATTCAATAATTTTAATATTTTATTTTAAATTTCAATTTAATCCATTTAATTGATAAATAGAAAAAAAGTGACTAAAAAAAAAAATTTAAAATTTATGAAAAAAAGTTAAATTCAATAATTTCAAAATTTTATTTTAAATTTCAATTTAACCCATTAAATTGATAAATTGAAAAAAAAGTGAATTTGATGAAAAAAAATTATATTCAATAATTTCAATATTTTATTTGAACTTTCAATTTAATCCATTTAATTGATAAATTGAAAAAAAAGTGAATAAAAAAAAAAATTTAAAATTTATGAAAAAAAGTTAAATTCAATAATTTTAATATTTTATTTTAAATTTCAATTTAATCCATTAAATTGATAAATTGAAAAAAAAATTAAATTTGATGAAAAAATTATATTCAATAATTTCAATATTTTATTTTAAATTTCAATTTAATCCATTAAATTGATAAATTGAAAAAAAAGTGAATAAAAAAAAAAATTTTAAATTTATGAAAAAAAGTTAAATTCAATAATTTCAATATTTTATTTTAAATTTCAATTTAACCCATTAAATTGATAAATTGAAAAAAAAATTAAATTGGATGAAAAAAAAATTATATTCAATAATTTCAATATTTTATTTTAAATTACAATTTAATCCATAAAGTTGATAAATTGAAAAAAAAATTAAAATTTATGAAAAAAAATTAAATTCAATAATTTCAATATTTTATTTGAAATTTCAATTTAATCCATTAAATTGATAAATTGAAAAAAAAATTAAATTTGATGAAAAAATTATATTCAATAATTTCAATATTTTATTTTAAATTTAAATTTAACCCATTAAATTGATAAATTGAAAAAAAAGTGAATAAAAAAAAAAATTTTAAATTTATGAAAAAAAGTTAAATTCAATAATTTCAGTATTTAATTTTAAATTTCTATTTAACCCATTAAATTGATAAATTGAAAAAAAAGTGAATTTGATGAAAAAAAATTATATTCAATAATTTCAATATTTTATTTGAAATTTCAATTTAATCCATTTAATTGATAAATAGAACGAAAAGTGAATATAAAAAAAAAATTTAAAATTTATGAAAAAAAGTTAAATTCAATAATTTTAATATTTTATTTTAAATTTCAATTTAATCCATTAAATTGATAAATTGAAAAAAAAATTAAATTTGATGAAAAAATTATATTCAATAATTTCAATATTTTATTTTAAATTTCAATTTAATCCATTAAATTGATAAATTGAAAAAAAAGTGAATAAAAAAAAAAATTTTAAATTTATGAAAAAAAGTTAAATTCAATAATTTCAATATTTTATTTTAAATTTCAATTTAACCCATTAAATTGATAAATTGAAAAAAAAATTAAATTGGATGAAAAAAAAATTATATTCAATAATTTCAATATTTTATTTTAAATTACAATTTAATCCATAAAATTGATAAATTGAAAAAAAAAGTAAAATTTATGAAAAAAAATTAAATTCAATAATTTCAATATTTTATTTGAAATTTCAATTTAATCCATTAAATTGATAAATTGAAAAAAAAATTAAATTTGATGAAAAAATTATATTCAATAATTTCAATATTTTATTTTAAATTTCAATTTAATCCATTAAATTGATAAATTGAAAAAAAAGTGAATAAAAAAAAAAATTTTAAATTTATGAAAAAAAGTTAAATTCAATAATTTCAATATTTTATTTTAAATTTCAATTTAACCCATTAAATTGATAAATTGAAAAAAAAATTAAATTGGATGAAAAAAAAATTATATTCAATAATTTCAATATTTTATTTTAAATTACAATTTAATCCATAAAATTGATAAATTGAAAAAAAAAGTAAAATTTATGAAAAAAAATTAAATTCAATAATTTCAATATTTTATTTGAAATTTCAATTTAATCCATTAAATTGATAAATTGAAAAAAAAATTAAATTTGATGAAAAAATTATATTCAATAATTTCAATATTTTATTTTAAATTTCAATTTAATCCATTTAATTGATAAATTGAAAAAAAAGTGAATAAAAAAAAAAATTTAAAATTTATGAAAAAAAGTTAAATTCAATAATTTTAATATTTTATTTTAAATTTCAATTTAATCCATTAAATTGATAAATTGAAAAAAAAATTAAATTTGATGAAAAAATTATATTCAATAATTTCAATATTTTATTTTAAATTTCAATTTAATCCATTAAATTGATAAATTGAAAAAAAAGTGAATAAAAAAAAAAATTTTAAATTTATGAAAAAAAGTTAAATTCAATAATTTCAATATTTTATTTTAAATTTCAATTTAACCCATTAAATTGATAAATTGAAAAAAAAATTAAATTGGATGAAAAAAAAATTATATTCAATAATTTCAATATTTTATTTTAAATTACAATTTAATCCATAAAGTTGATAAATTGAAAAAAAAATTAAAATTTATGAAAAAAAATTAAATTCAATAATTTCAATATTTTATTTGAAATTTCAATTTAATCCATTAAATTGATAAATTGAAAAAAAAATTAAATTTGATGAAAAAATTATATTCAATAATTTCAATATTTTATTTTAAATTTAAATTTAACCCATTAAATTGATAAATTGAAAAAAAAGTGAATAAAAAAAAAAATTTTAAATTTATGAAAAAAAGTTAAATTCAATAATTTCAGTATTTAATTTTAAATTTCTATTTAACCCATTAAATTGATAAATTGAAAAAAAAGTGAATTTGATGAAAAAAAATTATATTCAATAATTTCAATATTTTATTTGAAATTTCAATTTAATCCATTTAATTGATAAATAGAACGAAAAGTGAATATAAAAAAAAAATTTAAAATTTATGAAAAAAAGTTAAATTCAATAATTTTAATATTTTATTTTAAATTTCAATTTAATCCATTAAATTGATAAATTGAAAAAAAAATTAAATTTGATGAAAAAATTATATTCAATAATTTCAATATTTTATTTTAAATTTCAATTTAATCCATTAAATTGATAAATTGAAAAAAAAGTGAATAAAAAAAAAAATTTTAAATTTATGAAAAAAAGTTAAATTCAATAATTTCAATATTTTATTTTAAATTTCAATTTAACCCATTAAATTGATAAATTGAAAAAAAAATTAAATTGGATGAAAAAAAAATTATATTCAATAATTTCAATATTTTATTTTAAATTACAATTTAATCCATAAAATTGATAAATTGAAAAAAAAAGTAAAATTTATGAAAAAAAATTAAATTCAATAATTTCAATATTTTATTTGAAATTTCAATTTAATCCATTAAATTGATAAATTGAAAAAAAAATTAAATTTGATGAAAAAATTATATTCAATAATTTCAAAATTTTATTTTAAATTTCAATTTAACCCATTAAATTGATAAATTGAAAAAAAAGTGAATTTGATGAAAAAAAATTATATTCAATAATTTCAATATTTTATTTGAACTTTCAATTTAACCCATTAAATTGATAAATTGAAAAAAAAATTAAATTGGATGAAAAAAAAATTATATTCAATAATTTCAATATTTTATTTTAAATTACAATTTAATCCATAAAATTGATAAATTGAAAAAAAAAGTAAAATTTATGAAAAAAAATTAAATTCAATAATTTCAATATTTTATTTGAAATTTCAATTTAA
>JASXSY010000111.1:0-116815 GCA_034509805.1 Sipha maydis
GTTTTCAAAAGCAGTGAATAAATGTAAGGAAGTATGTATACATTAAATGTAAATAACAAATTTTGTCAATTGTAAAAAAAAAAAAAAATGATTACACTATTATTGCCACTTTGATAATAATAACACAGATTGTTTATAATGTGATCAATCATTTTAACTGTTCAACAATGATTCGACCGATTGTTCAAAATGGAATGTTTAATTTTATATACTGCATCTGCAATTAAAGTCTGTACACGCTTATGCGTGTACGAAATGTATTCCATCTTCTACTACGCGTAGCTCACTCGCCAATGTTAAGTTCGTTGTGTACGAATATCGTGAGTTTTTCAGTGTATATTACGTATACCGCCATTACTATATATGAAACATCTCCTGCGGCGGTTACAGTTACGCAAAATACTCCTTCGTACATTCGATTTTTAGCGGAAGAGATTTGATTTTTTTTTTTTTTATAATTGAAATCGGTTCTTCTTAAACGTATACACGTGATCGTCGTTGTGTTTGTATCCATATTTCATATATATATATATATATATGTTATATACTGGCTATGGCGGTCGACTGGTCGAGAAAGTCTCTTGTTTTTTTTTTATTCCTCCGTTACAACTTGGTGTATTCGTAAAAATATTTATTCGTAAAATTTCATTTCTGAAAAAACATATTTTTTAGGCATTTGTCCGGAATATCGGAGATAGGTTATTTTTTATAATTTTGTCGTATAATTGATCATAACAATATTTTGATTCATCGTATTACTCGATATTGAGTTTCGGATGATTTTTCCAAAAAATGGTACAAGTAGAGATGTTAGATACACGTGGTTTTATTCATACGAACGGTCGTAACGTGATTTTGTTCAAGTCGAAGATATCAGAGTTATATCACTGGGTTATATATTTCTTTATTATGCCATTCTATCATCTATATAAATTATTGTTTAGTATATTTTTTTTCATATGATAGTTGTAATTTGTAAAATACAGATTGTAAATTCATTGTAAAAAAAAAGCGCTTCGAATTTGGATGTACACAATTTGAATGATAATTTGATAAATTATTATTATGAATTAATTATACATATATATATATATATATATATATATATATATATATATATATATATATATATATATATATATATATATATATATATATATATATATATATATTTATACAAAGCAAATAACTTATTAAAAAATAATAATAGGAAACATTTATTACTGTTCAAAATGGATAATTGGCTAGCAAAAGGATGGCGATGACTATGAAAGTATTTAAGAGTAATTGTAAACTAGTACATAATTTTTATAAATTTCACAAGGTTAGTGATTAATTCAAATAATCAAGTCTGAAAAAGTGATTAAAATTCTAAAATATATTTCCGTAAACTTCCGTAAACAATGATTATTTTTTTTTTTTAAATTACATTTTTGTAAAGTATTAAATTATCCACTTATAAATAATAATACCATGTTGTTTTAAAATGTATAGTGAAATAATCTATGAAACAATAAATTATGAAAATTAATAAATAATTTTAAATTTGAATCGAAATTATTTCATTAATTGTTTTTGACCCGTCTAAAATAGCGTTAAATTGTACCGTCCAATATACGAGTATTATATAGTATAAGTGCAAAAAAACCAATTATACTTTTATGCTAATCTATTTGTGTAAAGTATGAAACAATTTTAATTTTCTTTGAATTAAAAACTATTTATTTATTATTCATGGTTAAACACAATGGTATTGGTCTCGTTTTTATTTTTAAACTAAAATTAACATAACCTTTTTCGAGACGATGGAGGAGTAAAACGCTTTCTAAAAAAAAAAAAAAAAAATAATAATAATAATAATAATAACAATAATTAGACTAAAGGATATAACACAACATATATATGTTCAGTATTAAATGTTCCTACCATGTAGGTATTTAAATATTTAAGGTAAAAGGGATTATGTAAATATAACTGTTAAATGGATATATTATTTCATGTATATTCAATAACTCTGGTTTATATACAAATAGGATGAAAATCAACTTCGCATGTTTGTTGACTTTGAGAACTTTATAGAAACAACATTTTGTGTGTATTATCTTTAGTTCAATATTAAACCGAATAGCATCCAGATTATAGACCATATATTATTGACCATTTGGCCAGTTTTCGGAAAGTCTCACTGTATAGGTCTCGCAATCGTACTTAATTACGTTTCATTTCTATTGAAATATTATGTATTAACTTTCGTATTTCAATATATTTAATATCAAACGTACGTACTCAAACACACACACACACACAATAACACGAATACTTATTTTATGCGAATTTATTTGTTGGGTTAGATTATTTTTGGTTTTATTTTACAGCCGATAGTGTGCTGTGCGTAACAGCAGTTTAAGTTATGATCTATGGCATCTTACGCATCACATCAAATGTTGAAGAAATATCGCTCTTTTCTATTTTATAGGTCGATGGTTAGTTTAAGCGATATCCAGTAAAATGTGTATTTTAGCTCTTGTGATGTATATAGTGAAGAATTTTTCGCAAAAAAAAAATTATAAAATATTAATCTTTTTTTTAATCGCTTTAAGTTATTTTAATTTTAATAGATTAAACGCGATTTTAATTTTGTTCATTTTTTTTTTCTCATTAATATAAAGCAGAAAAACAAATATGTTCGACACAATCAAACGTTGAAAGATTTAAAAGTTTCCTTGTTAAATCATTTTCCCAACAAAAATATAATAGAAACTTTTGCTGTATAATTTCATTATGAATGAATATTGATGATTGTAAAACTGTTTTTGATTTTAATGGTGAAGTGCGAGTAATATGTCAGTGTATATATTTGATACATACTTAAATTTAAAATAAACGCATTTAATTTGCACAACGCATACAGTGATGGTGTGCATTATTAATTCGAATTCACGCGAGCTAAAATGTGTCAATTAACGAAATGGATTTTTGACGTAATTACATAAAGAAATCAAAGAATTATCATTGTGACGAGTGAAATTCGTGTTTCACGTTTGTAATTTAAAAGTTGTGTGTTCATAAATAATCGTATCATATGAAGTTTATTATTTCTGGAATGTACATAGTGTTTTAATAAATTACTTTTATCGCTGTTCTCGTTTACATAAATACGATTTTTCTGGCTGAAATACAATGCAAAATCTCAAATTATTATTTTATTATCATTATTATTTATTATTATTTAAGTAAAATTTATAAATATTTTATAAAGAAAAATAGTTTAGAAATAATATATTAATGATAATAATTTGTGATAGACATTACCGATTATTTCTAATCAATCTAAACACGAAGGGATTCACCTTTAAATTTTTCTATACTACCTGGGGCATAATGACTCCGTTGTTCCCTTTAGCGAAGGCCCTGTACATAGCATTGTAGTTCATTGAAATAACACGTAAATTATAATATATTAATATAGAATTATAATAATACTGCACGTCTTACGAGAAACTACCGAAAGCTAGAATGGTACATTTTGAAATGGCAATACATTTTAATAAATTAAATTAAAAATATTTTTAAGCTTCATTTTTAGATTGATGAGAATAAAATTGTTGTACATTGAAACATACAAATCCTATAAAATGTTTGAAATACTTTTTAATTTTTAAATAAGCACTCGATATAAATTATTTGTTCAAAAATATGATATCAATCACTGTTATAAAATATGTAAATTTAAGATGGATATATTTAATTTAAAAAATATAATTTTATTGTTATTTTGGGCATCATCAAACGGAGATAAAAAATCTACTCTTTAATATTTTACGGGTATTACGTATCTGAACTACCATGAAGGTTCATTTCTGTAAGATTGAATAATATTATCCGGTACTAAATATATAACCATCCTTTCTCCGTTATATGTTTCCAACTGTCAGTATGTTCCTTACATTTATAAAATTATATTAATTACTCGAAAAATGTAAATTACTATCCATAATTTAAAAACGGATACTAAGCGTTATCTTGTGTGCTTGCACGAATTATGGTGGGAGCTGGAACCACTTCCGTGTTTGTGACACTTAGATAATTTCAAATTTGGCACCCACTAAATCTTCATTCAACGTGCGCTACTGCGGTGCGTGAACTACAGTCGTTCGGTGTCAGGCCCAGGGTCGGTGGAACGGCGCGCGTGGTTTACGATGTTTGCGTTCGGTTTCAGTAATCGGTCCGGTGTCGACGATCGTGGCAGAGACTGCATTCGCAGCGCCAGTAGAGATAATACGACTACGATGACGACGACTATGACGATTATACAAGCACACCGTATACATATACAGTGGTGGAGATACGCGCACGGCACCGTGCATAATCAAGGAGTTAACTAACCAAAAACAAAAGAGAGAGAGAGCGAATGAGAAGAGAGGAAGAGAGAAAGAAGGAGAGAGAGAGAGAGATAGGGTGAGAGTCGGGTCATTATCAGTCCGTTTAACCGCGGTGGTGCTACTATTTTAAATCAACGCGTTCCAAGTTTTCCGCTCCCGTTCGAAAAACAACCCCCTACCCCTTTCTTCTTCCGAGTGGAATCTCCGACATTGTGCTACACACGTAGCCCGTGACTTTTACACACCGTCGCATTATCATATAATATAATCACATCGCCATTACACGCCTCGAGTCGACCGCGTCCGTGCCACCACCACCAACACCCTCACGAATCGTATTCTGTTTTTATTTTGTTTTTTACTACTTAACTCCCTGGTCTCCTCGTTTCCATCGACTAACGTTGTCGCGACGATTATAATGATAATAATAGTAATAAAAATAATAACAATAACTGTCAGGAACTCGCGGTCCATTTAAACACACAATTTATATAGTGAGTACGTATAATGTATGCGATTCCGGCAGAGCTTGTTTTGTGTGTGTGCGAGCGTCGAACGGAAGTTTTATTGATGACAACAGTTTTCGGGATAACGATTTGGTCTTTGCTTTAAAATTCACTTTTTTTATAAAATTATGCGTGTAATTTTTGTAAAAGAAAAAAAACCACATAACCTTGTTCTTCAAACAAATATATAAAAAAAATAAAAATAAATTTTTTTTTTTTTTAAAACAGATTAATGCAGCGAGAATATGGAAAACATGTGTAAGACGAAACAAATCTATGCACCTTCAAGACGTAAATCCTTACCAGATATTAAAACACATGGTTGATTCAATCGCTAAATAACCAAATTATAGTTTATAGTTTGTCGCGTATAAGAGATTGATTAAATGTGCGTGTATGATTGACCAGCATCGTTAATATTACAGCCTAAATGAACCTATATTAATCGAATAATATCATATTGTGATTGATTAATAAATTACGATTTTCATTTTGATGTCCTATTGAAATAATTTTGTTTCCCGTGTCGTCGACTAGTGAACGCATACATGTCGACGTCATCAAGAATGTTGAGCCTGAAAAGAAAAAGTTTTATTTTTTTTTCGTTTTTATTTTTTAGTTCTTGAATCGTGATCGACTCAGCTAATGTTTGAGGACCACGCGATACGGAACACCGGCCGTAAGAGAGTCTCTCAGCACAGCTTGCAAAGCCTCGTCGAGAGAGTATGTTTTCTTCTTTTCCGCGCTACCGTTATGATTTTCTTCGATCATCCGACCGTGAATGAACCTCGAAGCAGATTCGTTATAATAATAATAATAATATGTCCTCTTTTTATATTTCCACAATCTTCGGCGTGTAACAAGTACACGCGATTGTGACAAGTGAACACGAAGCGGCCCCGGAGCGTACATCATGTATATTATTAAAAAAAAATATAATGAACTCATAATAATAATTATCGATACACATCGATGCGTTAAAATTTCCACACGTTTGCATTCGTTCACTTTATTGACACCAAAGAAGTCCATGCGGCACAGTCGGTACTCAAAAGGACTAAAAACATATCCGTTAAACGAGGCGCGGCCGTACGGTATAAACCAGTACATATCATATGTTTAGTTTTATAAGGATATTTGACTGTTCAGTTTTGGAATCGCATAACATGGTATATTTAGTTAAAACTATAATCGGTTTTCTTGGCAATTTTAACGTTATCAGTATCTCGATGTCATATAACTATTTACACTAACGCTATTACCGCTGAAGCTATTATCCCATATAGGTACACCCGTAATAACAACAACAGTTATTCTGGTTTCCTTGAAATCCAATTTCATCATAACTTTAGTGCGATTGTTGTTTTTATTATTTTGTAACTGCGAACATACAAAATGATACGCCTGTGTTATTTTGATAAAAGTAAAATACTCATCAGTCGGTATTGTCAAATTTAATCGTATAGATCATCTAAAAACGTATAGGTTTATTGAAAAATAAATATACTACACATAGTAAACAACTGAGTAGATAATTCTTATGTCTTACTTGTATTTAATTAAAAAACCATTTCAATTAACACTTAAAAATAATTGTCGAACTAAGTATTTACTAATTTTTTCTTCATAAAACTGATGTAATGTTATAATAATACTTGTACATATATTTATGACTGTACATATATTTTCATTAACAGTGGTATTGATTGATTTTGTGTTTGTGTTGTATTACATTACATTCACGTGCTTTGCATTTTTGTTCGTGGAAACAGCATTTTGTATAACTTTTTGAGGCTTAAAGCCATTTGAAATAGAAAATAATATATACTAACAGTCTCTTCCACCCTAAAAAATATAGCTTTGTAGTGGCGCTCATGACTGAATTGTGAAGTTTATGGAATCATTTTTATCAGATTGGAAACGATCGTTTTTATGTTGGTAGTTTTGTTTCGTTCTACTGATTCACGTAGTGTGTAGATTTTATGGAGTGAGAATGGAGCGGTGTACACTTGCGGCTACCGTTCCGTGCGTGACTAAATTGCACGTCAAAAGATGGTCATTTTTCTTTTAACATTTATATACCGATTGACTTGGTAACGCAATAACAGCGCAGCGGAAAACTTATTTGTATTCACTACGAAGTGTGAAGTTTATTTTATAGTAACTTTCAGGCATTTCCGATTCCATGGTTCTAAAACCCATATACGAATCAATTGAAAATTTGTAAATATATACAATAACACCAGTTTAAGCGAAATAAAGAAGGCAGACGGAGAAACAAAAGGACACAACTGAAAAGTTACAGATAATCGTTTTAAATGATTAAACGTGACTGTAAGTCGGCATATTAAAATCAGTTATCAGAATCCTTTTTAAATTATGTCAAGTTGGTTGTTACGTTCGATGGAAATTGAATAATTTTAGCTTAAAAAAGGATTGTTTACAAATATTTCTACTGAAATAAATGTATTAGTGATAGTAACAAAATAATCGAACGGAAGTAGAGATATTTTAGAATTCTAATTTATTCGTTTACATTTTGATGCATCTATTTGAAATCAAAATAAATCGAAATATATCAAATTAAATTTATTTAAGGTTTAAAATGACCTTAAATTTACTGTAAAAATGTCTAAAATGTGCTAATTTGAATGTATTTCTAGAAAAAAATTTACACATCGTGATACTAAATGTTTTTAAACCTTTAACTTTTTTAAAACGTGTTTTTCTCGAACGCATTAACAATTAGTTCAACATCAGAGTGTTTATCAATGATGTGTTTTTTTATTTTATTTTAATCCAGTACATTCAACCGTTTTATACATTTTGGCACTTCACCAAGATAATTTTTTTACTCTTCATTCTATATTTATTATCAAGTGATAATAATATATGAAAGCTTTTTGCTTTACATATTATTGTAAAAATACTCAAAGAAAATAATAATATATATTTATAAAAAATGATATACTGTTATGAGCATTTGGAATAATTTTACACGACTCTTACTACGAAATGATAAAGTACGATATTAGTAGAACATTTTAATAATTATTTTGAGCAATTTGACACTTCATTATTTTCTTTTTTGTAGTTCAAAAAATATTTTGAATAGAAAAATATACTTCAAAAATATTAATATTAACTAAAAATTAATTATTATTAAAATCTTTCAACGGAGTTTTATTAACATTTTTTTCGTATTTTTATCAGAGTTTCATATGATAGGGGGCGAAAAAGATTTTTACAATTTAGGCCATAGTATACAATCAAAACAAATTATTATTTCATATTTAGACAAATTGTGACATTGTCTAAGTACATGAAATTCGAGTAATAAGTAATACAATTTTCATACTAGTGTTTTAGATTATAAGTGAAACGGTATACACGTTGACGATTTCAACAATGAAGGGAAGAAAGATTCAAAGAAAGATTGGTCTGATCATCTTTGGGAGATTTATGTAAGAAATGTGATTTAATTGGTAATTTGATGGACTAATTTTACGAATTTTCAAACAATTTTTTTTTAATAATTTTGAAAAACCAATGAAAAGTTATTAAAAACGGTAAAATTTACTCAAAATTTACAAAACTTTTTGAAATAGTGAGAAAGAATATATATATCAGAGTAAAAAACTTGTAAAACAATTCCGACCGTGGTTAGTAAAAATGTTATGAATATAGTAAAATAAACATAATGTTGAAAAATATTTTATACACCTTTTTAAACATTTTTGGATCAAGTTTGAGACCAGAGTTAGTTCATGTCCTTGGCAAGGTTGTGCAACAATGACTTTAGCAAGAAAACTTTTATGATTTGATGAATTTTATAAGTTAACGTATGAGGAATAATCAGCTTTTTAGATTAGAGTGTTATAGTTGAATATGTAAGAACGTACTACGTGCATACCAAATAACATTAAAAGAATGTATAATACAGTTTTCGTTTTTAGTTTTTCCTGGACATTTACGAATTGCTACATAACACGTTATTTCCACCCACCCTTCAAATGTATGGCATATCGGTTTTCGACAAAATCTGATTTGTATTTTCATCATAATTCGAAAAATCATAATCGTAAAGATATTGCATTGCATGTTTATATCACCATTCACTATAGCTAGCATAATTTTCAAAATATTTTTGTGTTACTTAAAGATAGTAAAAAATTGTATATTTCCTTAGCTTTTTTTCAAAAATATCTATAAAAGAATCTTGTACGTTTCTGTTGCTGATTAATGAAAAAAAATTAATACTCACCTTATTTTTGTACTTAAAACTGCTTAAAATTTTCAATTTTTATGCTTAAAACTTGAAAATTAGATACAAGATGTTTTATAAGACATTCTTTACATTCAAAGCAATAAATTCACTCGAAAGACTTTCACCCCACCAACAAGTTTAGACCTTTTTTTTTTTTTTTAATTATCGTTTTAGTACCTTTTGGTTTTTTTTTTTTTTATTAAAGTAAAACAAATTAAAAACACATTACTCTTACATAACGTATACGTATACACAAATTGGCGTTAATTTCATACTCTATATTATTACACACTTAATGAAGAGTGATTTGTTATGCGTATTAATTGACCGAGTGGTATTTAACCAGTTTATTAGAGTAGAACGCAGATGCAAATACGTCAAACTATATTTAAACTGCTTATCGTATCACTCTAATAGTGAAATGTTTATGTGATCGAATATGATATTTTGAGCATCAGTACTCGTAAGTTGTAGATCATATCTCTTTTTCGCTTAAACATTTTAGCTACGATTAAAAATTAAAATAAAAACCATATACTTATACTCTACTCGAAAGCCTTCAACTTTACGAATACATCCCAATGTTATAAAATATAAGTATAGGTATTACATTATATTATTTAAACGAATAATTTAATATGCTAATTAATCGTATTAATCGTATTATAAACTATACCAGAATTATTAACATTCAGCATACGTGTAACGTTTTAACAAGTGCATATAGTTTACATGTGTTTTTCGTAAGACTATATAGTAAAGTATTAAAAACAAATTATTATTATAATATGGAGGTTATAAAACGCATTGTTCTGAAATAAATCCATCTAAAGTTGTAATTTATTAATACTTATAGTATATCATTATTCTTGTCTACAGAGAAGTTAGGTAATAGTTTAAATTTTAAACAGCAGAGGATTTTAGCGCTTATTGTTGACAAATTAACCAATGATAATGTATACCAAATAAAAACATAATACAATAAAGCAGAGTAATCCTATTCGAATTCATGCACAGAGATAATGAGCCACCATATTTAGATATTTATAGATACAGTTGACGTTAAAATCTCAAAATTTATTATTTGAAATATTGTATATTTTTGAGAAATGTTTGTTTATTTCTACTATTTATTCAAATGAAACAACAAAATAAAAAAATGAACGTGACCAAAAATGTATTTATTTGTTATTATTTATGCGTATTTTTTAGTTTTGAATGATAAATACTATCGGTGACTTTTCATATTCATATTTTCTTTTTGTTTTATTTTCCTAAACTTCCACAATTTCGTATAACCTATCATATTGAGTTTTTCCCATTGTTCATTTTAATTGTATTATATTGTCTTTGTTCAGTTGTTATTTTTATTCACAATTGTAGGCTTTATATATAAATAGTTGGTACATGAACGCACGCATGTATAAAACAAACAATATTTACGACCAGAAATATCATTGCATCAGTAATGGAAGCTGTATATTATATATACATTATATATTCATTAGTAATGTCACACGTTTGTCCGATAAAATTATTAACGTTTAAATGTATAATTGTGAAATCATCAAATGTGTTTAGCGATGAAATTTTTTTATTGACAGCTAGGTTAATGCAGAATAAATTGCATGATAAAATCATTAAGTAATAATTTTTTTACGATAAGGTATGAAAACTATTCAAGAAATATGTAATCGCTTTTTAAATTTGTGCATTTAATTTAAATTTAACATGTTAATTTGTAACATTTCATTAAATAATTTATATAAGATATTATACCACATCATTTTATTTATCAATTCCATCATGGTACGAAAATAAAATATGAAAAACTTCGTGCGATGCGATAGTAATGTATAGAAGTAATCATATTATTTGCTACGTTCATTGATTATACTTTCATATAACGTGTGACGAATCTATTGTTTTAGAGTCACCAACCTGTAGCCAAGACTATTCGTCGGTGCACACAGGATCTTACTAACAACTAGGTAGAGAAAACAAACCTAATATGATTAGATATGAGTATTTGTGTATTATGAAATGTATATAATTTAATGTAGATAGGTAGATATGGTCAAGAAAACCCAAATGGCATATTAATTGACGAAAAATATTATGAACAAAATGTAACGATGATCAAAGAGTGAGTAATAAAATGTATTGAGTATATTCGATATTGTCCGGTAAGAAAATTGTGAGTGTTCAACTCAATTTGGGCGTTACTCGCTGTATGTCTTTTTATGTGTAAATCACCTGAAATAATAATAAAAGTATCAATAAACTATTTTCACCGACAACCGTTTCCTTATATTCAGTGTATTTATTATTTTTCTGTTGTGTTCCAATTGTAATACCTCAGTGTTTCAACATGCAAAACAGTTCTTGTAAATTAATCTCTTGAACAGAGATTAAAAAAAGCGGCAAGTGTCATTTTTTGATGAAGAAAATAGTCACTCTTAGAAATAATTGTCAGTATAATTGATACTTTCATCATTTTTTATGCGCATACTAAGGTGTGGGACAGTGAGGTTTCTTTTAGTTTTTTTTTTCGGTTGTTATAGCAACAACAAAACGAAAACTTCTCGTTCAAATCATATTTATCAGTTATACTGATGTTTCCCTTTTATTTTTTTTCGCGACAATGTCTATTTCTCTATGGTATAATATATCATTGTATCAAATTTCATCAAAATCGGTTTTATATTTTAGGAGGGCATAAAAAACATGAAAACATTCATTTGTACACATATATTATATAGTGTAGTTAAAAAATTACAAAATAAATTACAAAAAAATTTCTCTAATCGAAAAAATAAATAAATAAAAAAAATAACCAACATGAAAAATCACGAAATCAATACTCAATCGACTTCGAACATCTAACAGTATCATGTCAATAAGCACATCTTAGTCTCCACCGTATCATCGATATACCTTTGGATTGGCGGACAGTGGCCCTAGTCTAATACATGTTCTTGTATGGTTTCTTCTCTCGCATGATAAATAACAATTAAAATATAAAAATAATTCTAATAATTATAGTAATATACGAGGGTTTATCGTTTGACACCTCACATATTTTAAATTATAAAAGTGTTATTTTAAATTATTGCGGTATAAATATATAATATTTTTATAATTAGTTGATGGCATAGAAATCATCGATCTTCATTTATTATTGGACATGTTATATAATGGAGTGACCACTTCGTTTAAAAAAGAATTACCCCGGAAATATTTTTAATTCATAGTTTTACTACAAACATTGACTTCGAAAACTGATTGTTGTTAATATCTACTGGGATTCAAGTTACCAAATAAAGTTATTATTTGTATTTACTTTTTATGGGTAGGAAAGTTGTAGGCTCTAGAAAAATATTGGGCCAGTACATACGCATAATTGCTATTGGGTTTCGTCGTGATGAGTATTACTGCGAATTGTTGTAAATTTGATTAGGAACCTGAAATCGCGTAACTACATTATGCATCTCGTATTAAAAATTAATACTTATAATGTAACATGCACCATTATATGTAATATAATTGTAATGTAATTCTAACAATAATATGTACTATTAAAATAAGCCACGCGCAGATCATAATCACTAAATCAATGACCGTGAACAAATGGTGAAATGACCAATTAATAACAACAGATAGGAAGTCATGTCTTCTTCTTCTTCTTCTTCTACTTCGCCTTCCTCCCAACTATTTGGGGTCGGCCACCCTTGTCCTACACCTCCACTTTACTCGGTCAATCACATCTCCTCTGCACACACCGACAGCCCTCATGTCATTCTCCAAAGTCTCCAACCATCTCTTTTTTGGTCTTCCTCTTCCTCTTTTCCCTTCAACGTCCATCTTCATAACCACTCTTACTGCATTCGTTTCCTCTCGCCTCATCACATGCCCAAACCATCTCAGCCTATTTTCTCTCATTTTGTCCACAATTGGCGCTACACCAACACTACTTCTCACGTATTCATTCCTTATTCTATCTTCTCTTGTCACTCCACTCAACCATCTAAGCATTCTCATTTCCGCGACACTCATACTTTGTTCTATTCTCCTGTTCACCGCCCAACACTCTGAACCATACAGCATAGTTGGTCTCACTACACTTTTATAAAATTTACCTTTCAGCCTAATTGGAATTCTCTTATCGCATAACACGCCCGATGCTTCTCTCCATTTCATCCACCCGCACTTAATCCTATGTTTTACATCAATGTCAAAGCCCCCGTCCTTTTGAACAAAAGATCCTAAGTATTTAAAGCTCTCAACTTCACCTATCATATCACCATCTATTGTCAGTTGTCTCCTCATTCCTTCAACTTCTTGGTCTCTTAGTCCAAAATCATACTCAATATACTCAGTTTTATTTCTACTAACTCTCAATCCCTTTTCTTCGAGGGCTAACCTCCACTCATTTAACCTATTGACAACTTCTAGGTTTTCTCCTATCAGAACTATATCATCCGCTAACATCATACACCATGGTATCTCACCCTGTATCTCCTTTGAAACCTCATCCATTACCACTGAGAACAGATAGGGGCTTAGAGCTGACCCCTGGTGCACACCTACTCCTATTCTGAAACCTTCTGATACTCCACACCGACTCTTGACACTAGTACTCGACCCTTCATACATATCCTGGATCAAATTAACATACATTTTTGGGACATTTTTCCTCATTAATGCCCACCTTAAAACTTCCCTTGGCACCCTGTCATACGCCTTTTCTAAATCTATAAACACCATGCATAGTTTTTTATTCTTTTCTCTGTACTTCTCTACTAATTGCCTAACACAAAATAATGGCTCCATTGTCGATTTTCCTGGCATAAAACCAAAAACAGATAGGAAGTCATGTGCGGATTACAAATCACAAACAATTTCATCATTCAAATTTGACGATGAAAACCAAGGGCAACCAGGTGGCGAAAACAAAACAATTAACTAACAGAGTATATAAGGGCTCCGTTTCACCACCAACATCAGACGTATCCAGCCATCAAGTACAAACACTCCGCTTACGACAGTCATATTTACATTGTTAATACTTTGCTGATTTTTCTAAGTGTAAAATAAAAATATCATACTCTATTCTTTCAAGTTTAAATTATTGAACTTATATTAAAACACTTAGAAGTACAATTCAATCATAACATTATCGTAGCATCCTCAATCCACTCGAGGCACGTTACAATAATATTAATCAGTAAAAAGTAATAAGAAATAATACTTGGAAAATCAGTAATAAAAATAGATTGACTTAATCCGTGTGAGACGGCGACTTGTATATGCAATATAAAGGCATTGGTGTGTTTTTTCGAAATAAAAAACGATGGTCCGACTATTAATAACAGATTCTGTTTCACAATCAATGTTTCGACTTGGATTCCTAAGTCAATCAGTGGCGTATATAATTTAAGGGGAGAGTGGGTGGGGTTAAAAGTTATATTATAAGAATATTACGAGCACACGGTCTCCGCGGCACCGGTCAGCCGTCGGAAGCGACGACCGCGCGAAACGTATCGGGCCGACGGCGAGCTTCCGTCGATGCGCGTCAACGGGGGCCCCGCGCGCAACGGACTTCTCTCGGCGTCCGCACGGGTGACGGTGGCGGGGTCGCGGGCGGCGGCACGCGATAAACAACCGCGCGTGGAACAGAGGCGTCGACGCGCCGAAACGGCCGTGTGGTTGCGGCGGCGGCGACGATGCGGTTTGTTCAGCGCGTCCGCGGCCCAGGCTACCGGAAAGAGCAAAGTTGGCAACCGGGAGCGCACCCGCAGCAATTACCCATTAGCCGGAATTGCCCTTTTGCCGCCTCCGAGATTTTCCGCGCGACGCTCTCGTTCCCTTCCACATCCCCCTGCACGTTGCGCCGAGGACCGAGCGGAACGGCAACGGATCCGAAGGTTTTTCTTCCATTTCGTTTTTAACGTCTCCGTCCGACCATTTCATGCACACGCACACCCACGCACACATACACACACATAAACCGGGTGCCGAAAAAAAAATTACGACTCGCCATGCACAAACGCAGAGTCAGGGGAGGCTTTCACGCTCAGTTATTCCTTTTAAGACGCCTGGCCGCCTTGTAAATGGATAACTTTATCACCGCAATAAACAATGTACCGGATCGTGCGTTCCCGTCATCGTCGGAGGCCACGCGCGATCTGTAATAAGTGATTCGAGACGGATTTGTTATTTGTCATTACCGTTACGGTCGCCGGTTCAGCGAAGTAGTCGACAGATATCAGTAACAGGTAATGCTTACAGCGGATTTGTTAGAGGATGTCGGGGAGGACGACCGTGTATCACGAACGCAATCGAGACCGATTTCATTGTCTGGATTTCTTAAGCAGGGATTTTTTTTATTTTTTCTTTGCTCTTAAACCACCACTGACGTATAAACGCACCGGTTGATTTTTGCGTGAAAAAAAAAAATATATCAAACACACTTCGTAACTTTTACCGCAGTATTCTTATTGTTACAACTTTACTAACGCTTTCGAACACGTGTTCTGCACCGACATGCTCGAACAGCCTCCATCGACGGTCTTTCTATAACTTAACAAATTCATAGAGCCGACAAAAGGAAAATTAACACGTTAAATAGAAGTTTATGATTGTATTATGGAAGGGTGTTTTAACATGATTTGACGAATTAAAAAGCTTATTTTCTGTTCGATATTTTCAACTGTAAATATAATAATTATAGTGTTATATTTTTAATTTCAAGCAAAAAATATAAAAAATAAAAGATTAACAACTATAAATTATATCGAGTAAATCAGAAAAAAAAAGTAATTTAATTTGTCTAATCGTGCTGAAAAACTTTAGCTGTTTATATATTCATATCGATTTTATAATATTATTACAACATTAGATTAAAGATTTATTAATCTATAACAATTTCATTACAACTATACAAATTAAAAACGTGGTATTTTAATAAGTCCATTAACGTTCAGTAAATGAGATTTAAAAGATTCAAAATATTTTAAAGAGATCAGGAATGCTTGTGAACTACTAGAGACTTTCATAATTCATTCGCAAAATGAACGTTTTATAATTATTTTAAACTTATCGAAACTGTGTAAGAATAATTGTTCACGATTGAAACTGCATACGATACTTTTGTATACAAAACAAAAGAATAAATAAATCAATCAAATTAAATTAAATTGTTAACACAACCTTTTAAATCAATGTTTGAATGTTTATGATTATCAGAAAGCGATGATTAAACGATTAAAACGAAAAATTATACAATAAAACCTTGACTTAGTGGAGACTCAAGGGGCTATGAAAATTATTCATTGTTGTCAGGTGTTCGCTATTAGGCAAAATGAATAAAAATAAAAATATGAATTCTTCTAATTTTTCAAAAATATTTTAAGTAATTTATTAAATATTACTATTATTATTATAATAATTATAATAGTTAATTATTAAAGTGTAAAATAAATCTGAAATTGAAGTCTGTTTTTTTTTTTTTTACGACAATTTGCTCAAATTTAGCCTGGATTTCATTGACAAATGATAGTGATACTGCATTATTTGTATTGAGATAAAATGTTTTTAGCCGATTAGCTAACTGTAATGTTCCTAAATTGTATACACTACAATTAAAATATTTGTGTTCCCGCGACTTCTGTTCTGTCAGAACGCGAGTTTTAAAAAACGGGACAAATAACGAACGACCGTCGGAATAGACTTCACCCTAAACATTTATATTAAATTGTATTTTTAAATAGTATTTTAAATTTAACTTTATAATTTTTTTTTTTTTTTTGCTACGTGATTTCTAAATTATCATTAATATTTGATACATTATTCAGTTTTGAATATTGTGTCAGTTTGAAATATTTTATATTTATGGTATTTATTTTATATTATGATTATTTTATATTAAATTATTATTATTAAATACTTATAATAAATATTTGTGCTTTTTTACATTCTTATTCTCTTTAAAATACATGGTATAGATAATTCACTGATCATCTATTTGAAAGATTAAAAAAACAGTTGGTATTACTTCAACTGAGTTAACAATTAGTTACCTAATTAAACTATATTTTTCCTATAATGCACAGATGACTATAAAGTAGACACTAGTCAGTAATACATAAGTAATAAAATAGAAAAACCATTCGATTATTTTATCGTTCGAGTGAAAAATTCATTATATTCATTATAGATTATAAAATATATAGTTACTAATCATTTGATTATTCCCATCGCTACTTATTACACATTCCAGTAGTCAGTAGTATACGCCGTACGAGTAAGAAAAGTAAAAATGAGACAAAAAAAGCATTCGATTATTTTTACTATGATATGTGTATTTTTTCATGATTTTTACTGCTAATTTTTATTATATGAATGTTTTATTCGATTATTTTATTATTCGAATGATATTTAAAATAATCGAATTGATATGATTATTTCATTCGATTATTCCAATCACTAGTAGAGAGATCTTTCAATTCTATAAGAAAAGAAAAAAAAGTTCATGTATGGCTAGTTAATTATTGTATCTTTCTTTTACATACATTTTTTTTTTGATTATTAATGCTTAGTTAAAGAGAAACTTTTTATTTAGTTTAAATGCATTTAATATTCTAATATTCAATTTCTCATCAAAGCTTTTGCATTTAATGTAAATTTTAAACTGTTAATTATAATAATAATAGTTATACTGAAATTTCAAATATTTATTTAAAAATACATACAGAATTATTATTTTTTTAACGAACGACACTAATTTTCTACCTCAATTAATCTTTTTATCATTATAAGTCATTATTACACAACGTTTGTTCAAAAAAAATTATAATATATATTTTATAATTATATATTTATTTACAAGTTCATTATTGTTTTAAAAATCATTATGTGGTATTTAATTTCATACAGCGAAGGATATCAATGATAAAAATAAGTTTATGTATACTAATCAAATAATAAAATAATAGTTATAATTATTCAGAAGTACAAGTATTTAAACCTTAAAACATGATTGGTGCATTCAAATATTGAGTAGTATTTCTAACATTTCACTCGGTTCATATATTAATGATAATTAATTAATGGTATTTTTCTGTTCAAATACATTGACAAATCGGAAAAACATGTTACAGTAAAATATGAAATTAATAATACAGGTAAAATCAAAAATTAGCCTAAGGATCAAGAGCTGTGTATAAATTATGTTTTACATAGTATATGTATTGTAAAAAGTTTAAAAAAATAAAGATTTTTTACATACATTATTATTTTTGTATAATATTTTTGGTTTTTCACGCTTTCTGTCGTGATTTATTAAGATCATAATATTATGTAGTGATAAAAGTTGATGCGTCGCGAAAATAACAACGCAACGGTAACATTGAAGGAATAACATGTACGTTTATTATCATGGCATACTACGAATAAGAAACACGTGTTTTTTTTATTATTATTATTTTTTTTTTTTATTTATGCTTACACAAGTAAAAGAGAGTGGAATAAAAACCATCACGATTATTGTCTAGAAACGTCTAAGGCAAGACTACGATTTACATTATTCGACTTAAATCCACCGCGAAACGGATGGAATATTTTTACATCAAATAGAACAATAAAATCGTACGTGTTTCCATTTATTACATTCGTTGTACAAGTTTTCTTTGACACGAGAGTACGTCAGATCGAATAGCAATGTATACAATTTTCGAAAGATTTTCTATTCCTATTTTTTAATTCCTATGGGAGAGATAGTACAACTATTATTCAACACCACGATTATGTAATATTATATAAATTAACTGGATAGTTTACAAGTGTGCAAAGCAGTTTGTATTCAAACTATTCCGCATAACTTCATGGCCGGCGAAGGCATGAAATTTATGAACTTTATTTATTTTCACAAATATTTTATATCAAAATGCTAAAGAATCGTAAAATATTTCAAGTGTAAAAACGTACAGTTGAACTGAGGATTTGTAATTCGATAAACTAATGCACATACGAGTAAAATATGATTATTGAAATTGAAATAATTTAATACGTATAAATAGAACATATAATGCGATCACCAACTAAATACTATATTCAAAAATAGTAATATAACGATGAATATATTAGGTCGTTGCCGTGGTTTTCGTTCCCTGAGTAGCTCAAGTATAATATGATGTTTGGATTAGAAAAAACAATTCATCTTTTTTACGATAAATCGACGAAATAAATTATTCTCTAAAGTAGATCATCGTTTTTGATAAAAAAACAATGTGTATTAACTCGAAATACTACTTCTATCAAATTTTATTATTTTTAGAAACGTTATTTATTGAGCTTTACACGGGGGTATTTAAATGGCGCTTGATGAGAGGTCGTACAATATAATAACGTTTCATTATCCACGGGTACAAATTATTATTATCTTCATCATCGTTACTTTGGTTTAATGATTTCTTGCTCCCCATCTCTTTTTTAATGAACGTACTACGTACCGTCAAATGAAGACGGACTTTCAATTGTTATTATATTGCAGTGTTGTTGCACAGGATAAGCTGGTAAATTTTTTTCCCTTCTACACGTGGTGTCTCTAAGCGATTTATAAGCTTTTAACCGCGAAAGGGTTACGGATGAAAATCGAGCAAATGGTTATGATCGTGAGGAAAGGAGGTAAGAGGATATTTAAATGTTTTAATATTAAATCTTTCCGTTCTGCTAGTACACGCTTGTGAAGCAATTACTCTGGCCGATGACGACAACAGTGGCGGTGGTGGCGGTGGCAGCGAAGCAGCAGAAGGCGAAACTCACGAGCAATTTAAACGGAAAGTTCGTTTTCAAAATGATTTATACACGCCAAAGATTATAATTATTGTCGAAGAGAGTTCCTACACCGCCAGCGCACACTTTTGTTTCGCTCATTTATCATAAAACTACGCCAAAAGAAACGAGTTGGATGTCATTATAAACAATGTTAAAAGAAAAGATGGCATATTTTTTTTTTAAAAATACATTAATTGTAGTAAATTTTGTGGACCCATAACTATCGTCACATGTTTATTTACAAATGTACAATCATTAATAAAGCAATGATTTGAAAATATATTTAGAAACTGATTTCCCGATCCTCAGGTAAAAAAAAAATGGTATTGTGATTTATTACAAAAGTAATTACTAATATCTAATGCTATTTTAGGAAAAAAATAAAAATGTAATACTACTCAAGAATTGCTATGAATGGCTACTTAATTAATCACTTCATGTAATTTTTTACTTTCATTGTATAAACTTATTGTGTAGATAATTGTATAGCTTGTTTATTTACAAAACAAATCTTATTAAGTGTAACATATTAAATTGTTAAGACATGTTCTTGTTACGTGAATAATCAATTAAAATAACCTGATTAATACATAAATAAAATATTCATCAACCGTAACGCGTCTTGTTAAGACTTCAATTAGTTTAATTAATTAGAGTGATAAAATATTAAAAAAGTTAACGATTCATGAACTATACTTAATATGACGTATGAATAGGTAATACAGTTTAATTTGCATTGTTTTCATGTAAGAATTGCAAATGTTAGCGTTCGTAAAACAATATAATTTAATACTATCTACCTAAGTAGTGAGTACAATTGCATTTTTATTGTCTTCTTGTGCAATATTAAATTACTAATGGGACAACAAATTTTCCTTTATTTTTAAATGACTAGTTTATTTTAAATTATTTTGTCGTATAATTGATAAATATCCGATACTAAAAATATTTGTAATGGTTTCATCAGAAATGACGAAAAAAATTTGTATAAGTACGGTTGTTTTCAAATGATAAATGATTTCTATCAATTAGTTAGATTCAAACCAATAGTAAATCCTAATTTTACATAAGTTCATATTGTACTTAATAATTTACGGTAAAAATCTTGAGGTCAAAAGTTTATCAACAACTTTTTTTATCAAATACCTTATTTTGATTTAGACGGTCATCGATTTCTCTTTATATCGTAATGTTCGTTAAGGCATTGATTTTATCGACAATTGAAAAATTATTATGAAATTACAATAAAACAATAATAATTTAATACAATTTAGATCTACTATTTACTGTTAATATACTTGCTGTGTATGCTGCATTATTAAATATCATTATTTGAGATTATATATATACAATAAATGCGGTTTCGTGATCAAAATGTTTTATTAAACTATTCATTCATATTTATTATAATTAATAATAACTATAAATACTTTATATTGCTAATTTTTGTACATTGAATGCTTAAGTATTCATCTAGTTTAAATTAGTACAAGTATAAATGTATTTAAAATAATGTAATTTAATTTGTTGTAAAAAAAAAATATAAGTTTTTAAGGCAAGTGGTACATGACGTTTTTAAAAATGTATAATTAGTACGCGGATATAAAAAGTTGGGAACCACTGCACTAGGATATGTTAGTTTAAAATTCGAAAATTAATTTATATTTTTCTTGGAATGTTACCTTACGAAGGAGTGTAGTGTATAAAAATTGTATAATTATTTAGATAGATTTTCGAGCACATTATAAATGACTCATAACAGTAATGTAAAATCAATTGGCTTATTGCTTCATATATAATATAAAATTAGCTTTTATCAACTAAATATAAAAAAAAATTAACTTCAAAGAGAATAATCAAGTGTTTATGGTTTATAGTTTTGATAAATATTTGGTAAACAATAACTAAATATTTGATGAAATTAAATAAAAGTCATTTGTACAATGACTTAATTTTTAAAATGTATTATTTATTTATTTATCAATATTTCAAGTTTGGAACAACTAATTAATTAATTAATTCATTTTAAAAGTTATTTTCCTAAACTTCATCAAAATCACGAATTTTGATAATTGTATCACTGTATCTCATAAATTAGGAAAGGTATAGACTTCAGGGTAATCGAGTACTATGCATAGGCCAATTTCAGAACTTTGAAATTTATCATTTGATTTTCCAGTGAATTTCAGAATCCTATATGAAGAATTAATATTTACCAATTTCGAGGCAATCGGTTGTTGTCGGTATTACATGAAGTTAGTTATACTCATCTGTGAAGTGGTATTATTCGTAGGTTTCAACTTAAAACTGTAATTTTATTAAAGTATTCGTAAATTTCTACTGATGAATAGAAAATTGGCTTTGAAAATTTTTAATTACATAGTTCAATATGACGAAACTATAAGTCGGAGGGTGGACAAGCACATACACATTGTGGAAACTTTAACGCAATCAACATATTTATCAATACAAGATAGCAAACAAATAATTTTGATTATTTCATAATGTTTTCCACGGTGGACATTTTGTGGTGTACGACAGCCTAAATAAACATTGAATGCAATCCTTTGTTTTGTTTAAATCGTTGGTAATGGACAAAAAACATGTGCACTATTTTGTAAGGCACTTATCAAAGTTGGGTAATATTTTACAGATGGTTTTGGCTCTTTTACAAAAACGTTAAAACTAACCAAAACAGAACGGAAATATTTGTAGCGATGTTTTCTCCGTAAGCCGTACTTTTAGTTGAAAATTAGTTTAAAAAACAATACGGATATGATTTTTTTCAAACCAATTTATCACTTTCTCGATCAAAATTAGAGCACAATAAACACGGAATGTAGATGTTACTGTTCGTGCGGTACAACGCATCTAACAGCGATCGGAGGAACACGATACTTCGTCAACTTTAGATCAATGTAACAGTGTAGGTAGTCAACAATTAAAAGGAAAACAATTTTTCACGGTCCTTATGGGATTCGATTGCCGATCGTTTTTATTTATATACCGATTAGTTTTATTATATTTGTACCTCTACGTCTTGCATTTGCGTCCCGTGAAATATATCGTAAGGATGCGTAACCGGAAAACGGGGTAGGTATCTATTTACAATCGCGTGCGCACTACGGCGTCCGAAATACTCAGTTCCGTGGACTATATACCGTACCACGTGTTTTTCGTTCTTCGCAAAACAAATGATACCGATGCGTACCACGAACGCTTTCTTGCCAAATCGAACATCGGTCGTGCGTATCATAAGATTGCGTCTGTTGAAATCGGTAAAACCGCGTACGTTCCAAAGAAGTCCGAACGAAGTCATTTTTACGGTACCGTTCGGTAACCCCGGCAACGCGTGACGAATTGCACGTAAATTGTACCGAAATCTTAGCACGCGTGGTTCGGCCAGTCGGAGACAATTATTTTACGCGACACGACGCGGTGCTTAATGCGAACGTTACGTGAGCGTGTGCGGTAAGTGTGCACAGGCGTACGGTGTAATGTCAGGCACAGAAACGTGTAAACTTTTATTCCGGTATCGCGCCGACGAGAAAACTTTCGCCAGATATCTGCCGATCGTTGTAAATTGTGTATTCAACGCCGAATACGGTTTCGCATTGTTCCGTATCGGCGTTACGTGTTCCGAACGTTTTTCTCGCGATCGTCGCGAGCGGTCCGCGAACGCGCGTATCACAATTGTTCGCAGCGCGGGCGGGCGGACGGTCGAGAGATTTACAATAATAATAATAATAATAATAATAATAATAATATTAGAATCGTCCAATAATTAATGTGCGGAACACGATTCAAACTGGCGCGCGCGCGCATATAGCGCACCGAGAAATTTCTCTCTCCCCTATGCACCTATTGTGCGGGAGGGTATTTCTTCGGTGATTTATAACTTTGGCAACTTTTGTTTCGAACGTTTTACCGCGGAGTGGTCCGCGAGGGGGTTCACGCGGGCGGGCGATGTGCGATGCGCGAAAAACTTGGTATCATATCTGCTGCCAGTCGTAAACCTTGTGCAAATATACTGGCGCACGAACGCGCGCTTTTAAACGGCCGTGACGGCGGTAATGTCGAGTTTAATTTATAGTGAACTTGTGTTCTCGCGAATAATGTTTCCGGGCGCACGAATTATAATCGTAATGACGATAAGGGAATAATAAAAAAAAAAAAAAAAAAAAACGAATAAGTAAACGAGTGGAACCCGTTCAACCCGTATTATATTCGCGTACGCCGTTCGAGGTTGTCGTCAAACGCCTGTTAAACATTACGCCGGTGCGTAAACTTTGCGTGTGCAAATAAACACGTCCTGCGCGCGTTCGATTTGACGAGATTACGGCGGTTTAGTCTCGCGAAACCCGCGTAATACACGTAGTGATTACACGAAATACGGCGGTTTACCCGCAAACCGTTAATGTGCACACGTATTGTAATGCAAATGTAGTACGCACGATATATTGTTTAAGGTGTTGCGCGATACTGTCTTTTATGGTGCAATGTTGCCGTTTGCGGCGAGGAAGCACGCAACGTCGCCGTCGTCCCGCGCACGATAATCTTTTAAGCTCATTATACACGACGCTGAATTGATAGCCGGCACGATTTACCGGTATTACGGTTTAAAACCAAACGCGACGACGAGATGGGAAGGGGGAAAAAAAGCGTTCGGATATCGTGCGCATTATAATGTCGCGGTGACTGCAACGCGCTACGGCGATATAATGTCGTTTCAGAAGTAAAGATGAGTTGTGTAGCTAAACGTTTACCGAAACGTGCAACTATCCATCTTACCCACACAACAAATGCGAATTAAATGCTTTTATATTTTCCACTTCTATAGAAATTATCAAAAGTTATATTTATCACAAAACTAAATGAGCTTTATGACTCTTCAACTACTTATAGGCCAATTAGCATATTACCTTTTTTCCACTAAATCTCAAAGAGACTCTAGCTTCAACTGTTTACTTCTTCTTAATAAAATCATATATTACTGATCATCACTTCTAGAGCCATTATGAACTGTTTGATTCAAATATACTGAGCATCGGAGCTGTGGTGTTCCACAAGAGGTAATAAATTCCCAATGCTATACATTATACACACTTCAGATTAACCGGTTACACCCAACAAATACGTGGCTGACTATGTGGTGGACAAGAAAATAATTTCAACTAATGTGCACTTTTTTATAGCTCCCAAAAATCTGCAGAATCATCTTTCTTTAATTTAAGACTGGTATTAAAAATGATGCATTCAAATAAATTAAGCTAAAGCTATCTATACCTCATTAACCCTTAAACTATATCAATGTCCTGATGTATATCCTTATGGTACTCAAATACAATCATCTTAGACTGAACAGTATTTTGGTCTAACACTCAATTGTCGTCTTACCTGGGCTCATCACATCAAAACCGAAATACTTGCTTTTAATGCTCTCTTCCGTATGCATGAAACATAAATGTATAAAATTTCCACACTCCCACTATACTAAACAAAAAACTTCAAATCTATAAATCTGTTGAAATCAATGTGAACCAATAACATACGACTCTGCGGCAATATAGTAAAATCAAACTTAAATACAATTCAAGTTGTTTAAAACATAAGCTTATGTAAAATTTTTAATGACCCACCATATATTTCTATATTATCTTTCCATTCTGATTTAAAAATCAAGACTGATTTTCACGAAGAAGCTATTGCCCATTACCAAATATACCATTTACAATTTGTATTTAATTCTTACTCTCTTATATTAAACCTGACCTCAATAAAAATTCTTGAAAACTGACTAAGATTGACTAAAAAAAATGGTGTAGAAACCTTCTTAACAATAAAAAAAGGAAAAGTAATAGAAAGAAAAAAATAAGAAAAATTTTAATTAATCAATACGTAGCTTTCTTTTAAGATGTTTTTGACTATTTATATTTTTATTGTGTTTCAGGGTACAGATAATATATATATTATAAAGATCTTTTTAAAAAAAGTGTTCTACGATTTATTATTACGATTTATATATTTTGTAAAAATGTTTAAAATTAATACTAACTACTCATATCAATAAGATACGAGTAATTGAGTTGATTATAATTAAATCGTAATCTCATTGACGACTGATTACAGGCACTATACAATAATTTAATGACAAAATTAAGTTATTTCGTTACATCATATAATATAATAACTGTGCAATTAAAAAAAATTGTTTTAAAATCTAAGAATAATATTGAAAGTTTCAGATTAAAGTTTTAATTTGAAATACATTCGAACCAAAAAAGTAACCTTTAAAACTTAAAAGTAACCTGTAATGGTCGAATATATTTATTAATCCTTTGTATGACGGTGCACTGTGTTTGCAATACAATATAGATGTATACGCGTATATGTGTCATAATAAATAACTTGTAGAACAGTTTCTTGCAAATATACAAAATATATGTTGAGAGGATAAAAAACACTCTTTTTATAATAGTTTTATTCAATGTAAAATTTAAATCTAGTTTATACGTTCGTTTTCTTGTTAGTTTTTGGGCGAATTTTATCTTTTCGTGAATAGCTAGATTATGAACCGAGTGAGGATAGGTATTGCTATATTTACACGTCGAGTACTAACATTATAATTGAAATAAAAAACATCGATTCGTTGTATATTTTTTAACGAATAGCGCATGTATAAAATTGTATTGCGGTCTTGAAAACATATTTACAAACAATTTTATAACCAAACATGGAAAACTCGAGATTGGAGTTTACTGCTGACCGTAATAAAGCAGCCGATGTACAAAGAAAATAAAAGATATTCCGCATCGTGGCTGTATTGTAACGTGGTATCTACCGGAGCACAAAAGAAAAGGGAGAATTATTTTTCTGTTCATTGTCCGTCGTTGTGATGAGAACAGACTGTCAAAAAAATAAAAATAAAAAATAAGTACTGCATTATTTAAATTTTACTTCCATTGCACTACGGTGCATTTTAGATTCGGATTACTTTGGTATGAACTGTGAACCATCAAGCAATACAAATCAAAATATTTTTAGAAGAAATCATTGCTTTTAAAACTAAATATATAAAGCAATCACGATTAAATAAATATTTGTATTATATTATAATGAATAATACATATATTATTTTTCGTATTCACATTTTGGCATAAACAGGTATTCGGTATTTCATTATTTTGTTTTCCACTTAAAACAAATGTTAAAGTTGTAGCAATGTAATAATAAAATACGAAGTATAATTTAAAAACTTTATAATTTTATTATAATAGAATAGTTACGAACAAATTACTGTTTTTTTTTTTTTTTTTTTGTTTTTTTAAAATTTTTCATTATCAATGCATTATTATCATCAATGTATTATTATTATTTTTCAAATTTACTGTTATTATTGATCGTATTCAGTCCACTACTAATTTTGTAAGAAAGTTACGTATTTTTTTATATTTATTTTATTATTATTATTTTTTTTTAAATAAAAAAGTAAAAAAATCATATGCAAACCATGTTTTAAGTTGTGAAAATAAAAATATTTTCTTCGCCTAACATGACAATTATATAAAAATACGTTTTATCTTCGAAAACAAAACGTAGTAATAAAATAATAGTTTTCAGACGATAATATAAATGTTTGTAGTTAACCGCATTAAAAAAAAATATAATCTTTCCCATAAGAACAAGTGTAAGTTAATCGGATACTGTTTTAGGGAATACTTTTTTTTTATAATTCAATGAAAAACTTTCAAGCAAAAAAATTCACATTCTGTTCAACTATATACGTTTATATTGAAAATCAAGTACGGTTATAATATACTTCATATTCAATATTTACGCAGGGAGTATCTCAAGTCATAAAATAAGTATTTTTTGAAAAGATTTATTAGCAATATCGGTACATTATGATAGTTATTTCCAAAGTATTTTCCATGAGCATCAATACGCCTTTCCACCGATTTTTTCATGCTTCATACGACCCCTGGAAGGCTTCGACGGAAAATTCGTTTAAAATTGTTGTCACGTTCGATTAGATAGCATCAGTGTTGTCAAAATGGTGTCCTTTGAGTGCGGTCTTGATCCTCGGGAACAAAAATATGTTGGCTGGAGCTACATCAGGACTGTAAGGTGACTGCTTTAAAATTGCCACGTTTTGCTTCTTTAAGAACTCACCGACACTCGAAACGAACGACCTTTTGCTCGTTCATCAACAATTTGGGGACCATTTTGGCGTATACTTTTCGCATGCACAACAGTATTAGGAATGTTAAGTTTGTCAGCTGAGAATCTAATAATCATTCGACGATCAGAATTCAAAAATTACGCACACGTTTCACATTTTCATAGATTTGACTTGTTGATGGTCGTCTATGAGAGTCATCTTCTATCCCTTTCTGGACCTCCTTAAACTTTTTCACCCATCTTGTAACTTGCAAATTTGGTAGAGCAAACACTCAGTATGTCTCGGCAGCTTTTTGATCGAATTATGTGCAGAATCGGATCTCCCAAGGTTTTTCAAAAGTAAAGTTTAAAGTAAGTTTTTCATTTTTAAAATGAGGCTGTATTAAATCAGCGATCCTGACGCAACCGATGCTCGGCACAGATGGATGTTTGGTGCATTGTGAAGGCGAGAGTTTTCCGCGCCTATTTAACCGGTCCGAACATGTCGCGACCTGCTGTTGAAGCGTGAAAAAAACCATATATTTAACGATTTAAGGATACACCTTGGATATATAATAATATTTTATTTCCAACCGCTCTTCGAGCTTATTATTGTCGTCATGCTTCAAGTGTGCGCAACAGAAGTCGTATTGCAATAAGAGAAAGTTACGACGGATGAACAGCGTCTTATTTCGAATAAAGACGAAAGAAAACCACGTCATATTACTGAACGGTCGGTGCCTCGACTCCGGACACCCGATCTTGTGCACGACGAGCCACGATTACCGTCATCATCACGGTGGTCGAAAACGCGTCACGCGACGGTTTCGGAACGCTCGCAGTTCGCACTACTGTTGTAGCGATGAGCGCGAGGCGAAAACGATTTGGCGTGTATTCGAAAAAAAGGGATACCACCCTCAGCCTGAGGGTGGATTTATTTTTCGGTCGTTGACGTTATGCACTTCGCCTTCCCCCGCCGATACGGGATGTCCGGTGGTCTTACGGTTCGGACAGGGTTTGCCCCACGCACCGCCGTCGGGCACGACGATGTCCCGTCCGCGTTTGCGAACCATCATTATCCGCTTCGCGTACACGCGGCGTGGGCGTCACTTTGTAGACCTTCACTCGCCAGCGCACTCGCGATCCGCGAATCTCGTCCGGAAATCACGTCCGACCGCGTGCCGCTCCGACGTTTCCGAGAAAATTTCGCGCGCGTCTAACCGAAAGCGATACGCTTTCGTGCGCGCAACCACGCGTTGCATTGTCCGTGGTCTTCCGAGACGTCCGGTTCGATACGAGTAAACGTCCTACGCAGCATAGATACATTTATTCGATGTTTAATAAATATTTTAAAAAAGAACATTAAAATGTATGATAAATGTTCATTGGTCACACATTTTTCAACGTCGAACCAAGTGTTAGACATTTATACAATTTTAAATTTCCGTTAATTCTCAAATATTTGTTTTCGGATGTTAATAAATCCTTATTACATGCTTTAGGTTCAACACGAAAAAACCAAATATTTACCTAACTCAATGTCGTATAAAGTTTTTATTTTAAATATTGACATTCCAATCGTGTATAAATATTGTTTCGAACGAAACCGCACCACAAGCCATTTCTCGACGCAATGTCTTGTCACGTGCACGTCCATGGACGTACAGCTTTTCACGTGTGAAGTCTAATTCCCGATGTCTGACGACCGCGAGGTCGAAATGACGAAAGCCGGTTGATTAATTTTTTTTTTCTCGAACCCAGGAAACGATTACGATTGATATTTGGAAACGAAGCGAAATATGTCAATCCGAGAACAATTCTGTTTTCAGAACGATAACATTGCGTGTTCGAATTGAAATATCAATAGCTTTGAAACATCAGTACGAAAAAATTGAAAAGAAAAGATCAAAAAAATAAAAACTGACGTTAGCGCATTGAAATCCTAACCGCGTGGTGCTGTATATACGAGTCTTGAATATATGCGTACAATAGTTATCGAGTCGAGTAGAAAGTTTAAACACGGAATCCACAAATCTTGACGATTCGTTTGAGTGACGCAACACAATGTACAACGTTCCGGTACATATTATTGAGACTTTGCTCAGCTTCATCGCTTTTGCCGGTGTTAAAGTTTAGAGAAGTATATTTCAATTAACACACTTGCACGACGATAGGCACGCTTCAACAATCACAATGGACCTAATGTGGTACAGATAAATTATTATTTCTTGTTGTAACGCTATTTACTACGACAGGTAGGTTTTAGGACCGCTACGTCCGTTTATCGCAGTCGGTAATAAATGCAATATTCTTGAATCACGATCGTACGCGACTGCGTTACATTTGTACGTTCGTTATTTTTTGCTGTTTATCCGTTTGCCCGTGATACGTCGTAGTATTCTGTTTCTCTAAACACCTGACGTTTCTCAACAGATTTTCTAGATCTCTTTATAAGAATAAACTTTGACTATTGCAGGGTTTTTCGTTTATTTGGATTGCAAGACACGCAAATGTGTGTAACCCATAGGCGAAACTACGGCCTCAGCCAACCATGAACATTGTTCTTCGCCCGAGTTGTATATGTTATAATCTACAGACGAATCAATTGATGTTGTATTGACATTTATAGATCAATGTTGGTAGCATTAAAGTATGGATTAAGTGAGGTTTGAACCGTAGATCAGCATGATGACGGTTACGTTACGGGCAAAATGTTAATGATAAATCTTAATGAAATTCTCTCTTTTATAGTTACTCGTAAGGAGAATAGGCGTTGTGAATTTGACCGGTTTAAATAAAATGTTTAAATTATGATTAATAATGTTTTTAATCGCATTAAGATGACGGAACGATTATAAACGTGTGCTTCAAATCTCTAACACAACATGATAGATGACTGAAAGTTCGCCCACCAACTTACGATGTCAAGTCCATGTCATAGTGCACACGTATCAGATATGACCTTTGATAATAATAATATGGAAAACATGTTTTCACATAATATTTACGTATTGGTATCATTTAAGAGTATACGAATTGATTGAAATCAACGAAAAAATTACTTATCTTTTTTTTTTTTCGTAATTTTCGTAGTACGCATTGTTTATAACACATATTTCTTTGCACAGTGTGTAAGCGAGTTGTGGTCTTAAATAATAAACACCTACTATAGCGTACATTTACATGAACTATACATAGCGTACATTTATTATTTTAATAAATAATATTGTAATCATATTATTTAGTCACATCACATAGCTGGTAATTAGTATAGATCATAACAAAATTTTACAAAACTGATGTAGTACGCACATACTACATTGTATATAAATATAAATTCTATTGTACGACCTGGCAAATGTATAAAAATTCTTCTATGTTGCCCGCACTATAACGAGAATAATAGCAACCGTTCTTCTTGGAAGTATTTTCGATAATAATTATTAATTGGTATCGTGAACAGCTCTGATATGTATTAAGTACACAAAACAACAGCATAGGAGTAAAATATTGATTCCCGTGATAATATATGTGTTATTAATTCTATGTTTTCAAAATTTAAAACTAATGATCAATGGATTTTAAATGATCCGTTACTGCCTAACTGGGGCCGACTGGTCCGGACCGAACCAATTTCATTATATTTTAAAAACTGGACCGAACTGAAATGATAATAGTTTAAATCAGGACCGGACCGATATTTTTTTTAAAAATATGGAGTCGGACCGGACTGATATAGACCGGACCTTGAAGAACACTACTTTTTCCATTTCGTTGTGATAACACATTATTATCTTATTATTTAATCATTAATTATTATTATTTTCAGTTTGTTGTATTTTGTTCAATAAGAAAATACTATATCTAATTTTTGTATAATTGTCGTAATTAATTGTTAAGCTATTGTTCTTACTCTAAGCTCTTATATAAATATAAAAATAAAAAAATTATATCCACACAAATAATTCATAAATACAATCCTTTTATTTTGCGTAGGAGAATAGTTACCTTTTAATAATTTTAATAGTACTGTATAAAAATTATTATCATTAAAGGTTAATATGTTAATTTTTTTGTCATTTTTTCTCGTACTCCAACTCAATATTCTTGTAACGGTGTTTTTAAATTGTGTAAAAAATCGAAGTAGCAATATATTTAGTAATAATGTATATTTAATAATTGCGGTTTTTAATTTTTTGTAGAACGTACAATTTTTTATTATATTATTAATTTATTTCATTTAAGTAGTATTATAATTTCATAATAATTATAAACTTTAAGTATATAACATATTATTATATTGATTTTAAAATTCAATAAGAGTTGTTCATTTCTCTGATTGAATTATTATTTTGTTATTTTTTTGTATTATGATTAAAAATAAAATAATATAGTCATATATATCAGCATAATGAATTAAATAAAACAATACATTTAAACAAACAGCCAACATAAAATTTAATTATAATTAATTTTGGAAAAATGTTTATTCAACCAAACGTCATCACGTCTCATCTAACATACAGTAGACTTTTCAAAACTCTAATTTTGTCTTTTTTACTTCCGGGCGGAAATGAAAGTTCGTTTCAAGCTCTAAAACATTTTATCACAAAAGAGAATATAGATTTTTTTAGGAAACAGTTTTTGGTTAAAATAATATTAATAATAAGTTATTTAAGAAGCCATAACAGTTATTAAATTTAAATATTCATTATGAGTGTACTTATTAATTTATTTAATTAAATAATTTATTAAAAATTAAATAAAAAAAAACATTCACAATACATTATTATCAAATTTAAGAGTATGAAAATGTATTAAATTATTCTTAGGATAAATTGAATTATACATGTTTTAGTCTGTATTATCAAACACGAGTATTGAAATATTACAAATCTCTAAAGAAATAGTTTGTAGGTTTCAAAAAATGTATACATTTTTCAAATGTAAATTTAACGCGAAAAATTTCACGTTTTAAATTCAAACGTGAATTTAAGAATCTTTAATTATTTGTTATGTATAGTTAATCGTTATTTTTCACGAAACACTATAAAATGGCTGTATATTACCCCAGAATCTACTAATAGAAAATATAGTAATAGTATAATATTGTTGTTTTTATTATATTATTTTGATAATAGGTATACACAGTAATGACCTTAATTCAATAATAATTATTGTTATAATCAGGATTCGAGACTTATCGCATATGTATACTTAAGTTATTTATTGTAAAACATAGCAGTGGGAGAAATAAATTAATTTTTTGATGTCATGGTTTAAAATCTAAAATTTGAATATGTGTATTTTTGTACCTTTTTTGTGCTTATTTAACATGGTTTGACAAATTATTGAAATTTTAAACATTATATTATTTTCAACCAATTGAAAAAATAAAATATTTATGCAACTGTGTACAGATGCCATCTAAAACTTACAACTCATTATAATTTTCGTGTTGGAAAAATAACTTTATCCTTAGAAAACATGATAGTCGGTATCAACCATATAATTCGATATAATTATAAAACCACAGATCAAATTCTGTGATAAAACGTTCATGTAAAACTAAAGGATTCCCGATAAATATGGTCGAACGACTGGTAGTTGATAACAGTAAAGTTAAATATAATTTATTAGTAAAATTAAAAAAAAAGGGATGATTATTTTCAAGAAATTGAGTAATTTTAAAACAGATTTATAATTATTTGAATTTTTTAAATTTTAAATGTAGAAATGTTAATTTTTAATTATTTATAATAATTATTTTAACTGCATATTTTTAGATTTTTTTTTTATTAAATTCAACAATTTTTAGTTTTTACATTATAGAAAGTAATACGAATGGTATAGGTCACTTTTTGAGAATTTGTAATGTATTACATTTTATTTTTATTTTTGCACATCTCGTCAAAATCGTATTTTAAGTATCTCAATCGATATACAGACAAAAAGGAAATACGAGTATAACGGTTTAAGATTTATGCATATGTACGCATAATTTACTGACGTAGCCGTCGCGTGTGCACGTTTAAGACGACTAAAGACATGTTTAGTATACAGATGGTGCCAAATGGTTGGCGTATTGTTGTCCAGTTAATCCGGATACAAAATATGAATGTAGATTAATTAATATGGGGGATAGATGATAAAACTAGTGGTTATATTAGTGTAATGATCCTATACATGTATTTTTGGGGACATCGAAGAATACGCAAAATAAAATAAAAATCACTATAGAAAATTTCTATTGATATGCACGATAATAATGGAGAAGTAAATAAACGCTAAATTCCTGAAAATACAACAACCATAATTTCTCTTATTCAAAACAAGAGCATAAATATTTTGATCAAATGGTGCTGAAAAGTGAAAATAATTCTACATTTATATTACAATAACGACAATAGGTCATTATTACAGTGAAATAAATATCGACTGTTGTTTATAATGTTGATAATAATGTTGTGCATAACGTAAAACCACACGATTGTTAATATTTTAACCGACATCAATGTTTATGCCAAAACAATAATGCTTGTAATTACAATTATATTTAATAAATTGCAAGGACACAAAAAAAAAATGAGCTTAGGAATAATTATAATATTTACTGTACGTACATAATATGTAATAATTTTTCGCGTTGACTATGGGCATTTGAAAACGAGATGTGTAATATTGCAGAATAGTCACGGAGTGTGCGCGAACGGGAATCGTGAACAGCGAATGACTGAAGAATAATTCCAGTGGAATTATTCCAGTGCCGTAACTACCGTCCGTGGCGCCATTGGTGAATTGCATTTCGGCGCTTGTTTTATACAAGAAAAGATAATCAATTTTAATCGAATTCAAACGCGCCTCCTTGCTTTGCTCTTGGCAACCGCCCATCGCACGCCAACGTCCGGTTACACGGAAACGAAACCGTTCACCACGGCCGCTGCTACGACGAGAAGGAAAACCGATAGATTAACAACTTTTGTCGTTCAGATATCGCAGAAATCACGTGGAGCCGTTTCGCGGGGCAGTGGGTGAGCGTATCCACGCCGAGAGGTTGCGTACACATTTAATACGTCTGTATAAATTTCTCTAAACACCGCCGCCATTGAACTCGGTTTATTATTATTATTATTATTGTTGTTCTTGTAATACCTTGGAGGTGGCCTGAAAACGCGAACTGTTTAAATTATTATCCCGCTTCCGGCGTTTTAAGTGTTCCACCGCCGCCACCGCCCGGAGTTGAATAATTCATTTTGGCGGCATGTAAACCGAATCCATTGTCTGCGTACGCGCGCGCTTACGCCGCCGCCGCTGACGACTCGGGGACGGTGCACGGCTTCCAAAAACGGACCGGTACGGCGCGCATAAACGCACTCGTCGCACACGGTCGCTGCTGCCACCACCGCGGCACGGCATTATCACCGTTGCGTCGGACTGCGAGTCAATATTTGACGTTAAAAATTAATTTCTCGTGACGAATCATTATTATTAATGCCTGACCTTTCTTAATTCGCCAACGGTCGGTCTCGCCCCTCATCCCGTTCCCGCAACGCCGGTGCGTCACTCCTTCCGATCGTCCATCGCACTCGTTTCCTCGTCTCGTACCCCGCACCCCGCCCCCGGTTCTGGGAAAACCAATTCGTATAATTGCACGGTTGTGCTTTTCATTAAGGATTCTGCTGTTCCGTCTCCTTTCGTCCCGCTCCTCGCGCACCCTCCCCGGCAACCGCCCTTTCGCCAATCCTTCTCCTCGTGTGCACCGACTTGGCCCCATCACTTTAGCGCTCATCTCCCCTCTATGCCGCGTACATCCATATATATAAACGCGCACAAAAGTTACGTGTACGATTCACGTGCGCAGCGCGGTGTACACCGTTATAGTCGTACGTAAATGTGCGGTACATGGGCGCGCGTGCACCTTCACCGTATTATATTTCGACGCGTACCCACGTGTTTTACTCGTGCTGCAGCTTTCAAGTGCGAATCGCTGCAGATCCGAGAAAATCGGCAACGAAACGTCGCACCGAACTTCCGACGCAACAAATGCGAACGCTCGCGAGTTAACCCGCACCGCGAGAGTGTTTACGTGTACAAATGTGTGTGTGTGTGTGTGTGTGTGTGTGTGTTCGTATGTTTGTGAGTTTACGTGCGCGCGTGCTATATTGTAGTACCTAAACGCACGTGTTCGCGGTAAAGCCTGTCTGGCGGGGGATCGGGAGCGGGGAAACACGAGTACTTTGTCTCGCCGAGAAAATAATACACCGTACCGACCCGCAGGGCCGGTACCCCAGTGCCGCTGTCAGTATCCATTTCATCGACATTTAGCGGGAACGTGCACGACTGTTTTAGATACCTAGTGCAGTAGAAATTTCGTAAGAATGAAAAATAAAAACAAAAAAACAACGTGAGCGTAATAGAACGAGTGCCTACATTTGATCGTCGTGATTCCGCTTACACCGTTGTTGATAAACGGGTCGTCCAAGCTATACCACCAATTATTAGTATTATAGTTGTGATGCAGTACAGCGCATGTATGGTGGTACGAGTCAGATTGAAATTATTGGAATTGATAAAACAAATATTTTCAGAGCAAATGCGAAATATATGCTAATTTCGTCTAGGTCCGATACTCCGTGGTCTACACGTGTAACTATCCTATAATTATTCACGAAACGTGTAGCGTATTATAATATATCACCCGTTGAGATCCAATACGAATTTCAACAAACTAATTTTAAACCCGACGTGACCGAACCCAAATAAAATTAGACCCTAAAATAATTAAAATTATGAGCAATAACTAAGTGTGTACTATACATGCATGTGGTCAACCGAAGCGATATTTTGTGCGGTACAAACGAAACAATAGAGCGATACGACGTTGGAGTCCGGGCGAAAGATAAAAAAAAAATTGAGAAAATTCTGATATCTTAATCGTATCGTTTCAAAAAACGTGCGTTCGCATAGACTTGAGCTGCAAATCAGCGTCTCGAAAAATAAAACGTGTGAAAATACGTCTCGTACGAACACAATGGTGTATATACATACGAGTAGGCAATGGTTTCCAATTGATATGATTGTTGGTAAAGATAAAATATTACAAATCGTTGAGTAGGGTTCAAGCTTAGAGGATTTATAAAATAGTAGATAATAGAACGGACGACCGCAAATTAGACCCTGGCATTCACCAATAAGTTTATATTATTAAATGAATATATAATATTATGTGAATGCTCTACTATAAATACAATTATTCAATGAGTTTTAAATTTTCAAACGCGAATATATTTTTAAATGAGGCATACCATTCAAATGCGTGTAATAAGACGTGTGTAACTGTTTGTTCAGTATAAATTATTATTACTGGTAAAATTGTTCAAAATACTTCCACATAAAGACGATCAAATAGTTCAGTTTTAACGAAAATTATTCACAATAACAATCAGAACACAGCCATGTAGTATTCTATTTCATTATTCTAGTGACTCAAATGATAAAAGTGCTGTTCCTTTTAAATATTTTGGAATTTAATTTGTTTAGAAAAATGTATTTACGGTTTTTCCTATTTCGTAGATACATGCAGGGTTCTGAAAAAAATGTGACGAAATATGAAAAAAAAGTTGGAATTCTTAAGATAATAAAAAATGGATTATTAACATGTATACGATAAAAGTTTATTTTTAATATGAATATTTTATTATATTAAAAATTGCAGTTTTTATTCGTAATTCATATTTTAATTTTTACTTATATGTTGAAAAATTTAAATTAATATTTTAAATCACGATTTCAACGATAATTTAATCCGTTGTACCCTATTACAAGCTTACTAGAAAATTTGTAAATGTTAAATTTATTATACACATCACTCATATATAGTGTAATGATGATGATGATAACTTTATTAATAAACATTTAATTTAATTATAGTCAAAAAAAAAAAATAAAAAAATACTCCTAAGTGTGTCCTATTAAAAAATATTTCATTTTATAAAATTGAATTGATTATTTAATGATTTTACGTAGTGGAATGAACGAATATATATAATACATATAACATACGTTTTTATCACAAGAGCATACTCCAGACAAAATTAAATAAAATACGAATTTTAGTTGTAAATATCAACATATTCGAATTCCAGGAAATTGAATTTTAATTCATTTTTACAAGATAAATATGAAGTTGAAGTTTAAATCCATTCCTGATACCAATATACATGGTTGAAAATTAGCTCAAATACTTTAATGTGTAGTCGGCAAATGTTGGCATTGTACGTCTACATACACCAAAAATCTTAGTGAATGTTACCAATATAACCTTTATGCTAATAATTAATGCTTATAGATATTTACAGAAAGTGTTCGGTAAATTTTGACCACACTTAAAACGCTATCTGTATTATAAAAGCTCGTTCACACTAGCGTAACAAAACGGCAAACTGTTCGATTGAATGTTCGACGAACTGTTTGACGAACTATTCGTCGAACAACCAAGATTTGTGTAAGTATGTTCGCATGTCCGTGTCCGCCTGTTTCCCGTATTTATGAAAAAATAATAAATAATAAACTGCATATCTTTTCTATCAGTTACTGAATGTAGATGTTAATCATGTTCGTGCAAATATTTGAAGATACGTCTACACATGCCGTAACATGTTCGAGTAACATCCTATGATGTTACGTCGAAATAGCGACAGCAAGCGGATCGCCGGTTTGTTCGTTAGAATGTTACGAATTCGTCGATTTGTTACACACTAACTTTGTTTGCGAACACATGTTCGTCGTTTTGTTACGCTAGTGTGGACGCGCCTTAAGATATTTTCGACAATAACAAGATTTAAAAAATGATTATTGCTATGTCACGATGTTTCGAAACTATTTTTTTTTAATTAGTGTTTGAGACATATGCTCAGTAATTATTATTGTTATCGCTCGTGATACTAATCTTGATAATGAACAATCCGATTTTCTATCATACAATCACTGGGTATATCCTCGATAGTACTGACACGTATACTAAACCTAGCGCAACAGTATTTTTCACAGTGTTAATTATCTTTTAGTTTCATTTGAACATAACATTATCCGTCATAAAATGGAAAATATGAAAGATATTTTTTATAAAAAGTTTAATTGACCTTTAACCAAAAAAAAAAAAAAAAAAACCGAAGATAATTGTTTCTAAGTAAGTGTAAAAAAGTACTAAAATTGTACGAGTTATGTTATTGTGTTAAAGAAAAAAATATATCTTCACTGTAAATTACAATGAATTAAATAAACTAAATGTAATCGATCAAAATCTGTTTATTATTTATTCGCTCATTTGTGTATCTTATAAATTATTGATGGTGAATAATTGTAGTTATATGATTTTATTCGTAAATCAAAATCCGCCAAATAACTAATGTAAATGTCCGCGATGTGAGTGATTTGTAAAAATAGACAACATTCACCAAAATGATTGGTAAAAGTCGACAACCACCGGTGATTGTTAACACTCACCGATAAGTGATCATACAACTTAACAAATACATCAAATACTAATACTATGCTAAGCATAAAGCAAATGTTGAAGTATCGAAATAAAATCAATATAATATTAATGGATTCACAGAATAACAGTAACGCCATAAAAACACTGTGCAATGAGTACCGGTTCAAAATGCTAACATCAATAACATTAAACTTTTAACGTTCCCAATAGGTGTCCATGAAAACTAAACATTATATAATCATAACCTATATATAATGTAACTGTTTGAAGAGTTACAGAAAACATACACGTATATAATCTAAATGGAAATAAAAACATTCTTTGTTTAACTCAGAAAATATGTACATTTATTTTTATTTTTATTAATTGTTTATCAGACAATATACACTTAAAGTTATAACAAGTGACAATAAGAATATGTGCGTACAGAAAAATGATTAAAGAACGCGAATCCTTGAAGATAATTACCCAATACCAACTTTCAGACTTTATAAATTAAATAAAAAAATAACGAATTTTAATCGTATTAAATACATATTACAATATAATCGATGGAAATATAGAATCTTCAATGATGGAATGATGTTTAAAACAATTTTGAAAGTCATATCATATACCTTTGTGCAGGCTACATGTTTTTATATTAATTATATTTTTAAAGAATTTTTCATGAATAGTAAAATATAATACGTTTACAATTTTTCGTTCAGCCTTTTTATTATTTCTAAACTTAAACTGTAAATCGTTGAGATAATTTTATAAAACACACTTTTTAAGCGTTAAAAAGTTTTTACGTATAGAATTTAATGATTTTCGTAAAATCATTTTTATTAGTTTTTTTTTTTTATTAAGTTTTTTACTATTTATTTTTTAAATTGAATCTGTTATAAATTCTTAGTGAACCCAAAAAGGTATTGAATGATGATATTTTTTCGTTTCAGTAGCTCTACGTTTCCACCAATAGTTTTAATAAGTTATTTTAAAAGCATTCGAACAGTAGTGAAAAACTATTGAATTTACCAGCAACTAAATCATTTTTAATTAAATCAGTTTTGATTATTTCGTGTTTCAATTTAGAAAATAAATCAAATTTTTTATTGATCGTTGTTTTTTTATACTAATATGTTTTTCAATAATAATGTGTAGAATTTTTAATTTATTACTATTTCATAAATTGTTCACGAACTTTGTTTTAAAACATGTGTATGCACTACTCAACAAAGCAAACTTCTAGGCTTAGTTATCGTAAAAAAAATAAAAACCTACAAAATTTTCACATAAAAAAACCCGAAACTTGTACGCTTTCCTAACATTGGCTTTAATAACTTTTTCCAAACCGTTTTTATTTACACATTATTCAACCGTTTTATATTTTAGATTTATTATATGAAAAAATATATACATTTAACTCTTCGGGAGGTATGAGAAAAAAACAAATATCGTATTTTAACTTAAAATCCCTCTTATGTTGTCTAAGTTCATCAAAAATGTAATATCGTTAATTCCTAGGCATTATAAAACATCGAATAAAATTGATTTTTATAATTTTTATACTCAAGAATCTGAAAATATAGTGATTAATATTTTTTTATTTATTTAAAAGTCGATTGTTTTGTAAATCGGATTTATGTCGCGTGGATCTAAGAGAGTTGAGTTATTTATAACACTAGATATCTCGGATTACTGGTTACACTGTATTTGTCCGTTGGACTTGAACCCGAAACACACAGCTTGCCAAAAATAAGTCACAGTTTCAATCGCACACCGTACAATATTTTGTTGGAGTATTTATCAGAAATCATTCAAGTCAGAGAACCGAGAGGCCTCGAAATATAGAAACGGTAAGCGTACAAATCCTATATTTGACTAAGCACTACGAATTCGTTTTAAACGAGCTCGATGTTTCAAAGATATTTATAATGCAATAATTACTTATATTTTGAGATGATCCGTTCAGATAAACATTAAATGCACTCGAATTGGGGTTTTTATTAAATATATATTACAGGCGTATATAACTTATTAGTTAAGTTTTGTTATATTACGTCACTTGTATTCGTCCAAACATGTAAATTAAATCGTTCAAGTAAAATTCAAATAAAATAAAATTGTTTAGAATACACGAGGGAGTAATTTCATATTAGACCCGATCAGTTATTTTGCTTTGTTCGCAAAGCACATATTTTTCAATGCACCATCCAAAAGCGTTGGTACGATTCAAATATGACACTGGTGCAGTTTATTTTCTAAGAATTTAGATACTTATTGTTCTAAACCTCATATTCTCTCGACGCTTATGAAAATAGGCCACTACTTTCTTGTTCTAGATGAGTTATTCGTCTCCCACAAATTACGGACGTAAGTAGCCGTGATGATGAATAAATAATAACAATGACTTAGCGAAATTGAAATAACCACAACCTGCAGTGCGTTTTGAAGTAAGTTGTATGGTGAAATCTTAATTTTTGCTAATGTTTTCGCTTCATTTAAAATAAATGTCGTAAAAATTAATCGAGCTGGTTAGTGAAAAGTAAAATTTAAATGTTACAAAGTGTTTAAATTATCATTTCAACCCACTTACCGGTTTCGAATTTGATGTGGTGAAATCTTCAATTTTCATTTAGTGTCGAATTTTATCGCAGTTATAGTAATTTTTTTCTTATATACGAGAATGAATGGTCAAATGATCAAAAAGAAATAAAAAATCTGGAAAGATGGAATATGGCTGCAACTTATCGGAGAGATCACCAAACATGTCTCTTAAATAAAGATACCCTAAGGGCCTGTAACTTGGCCACTGGATCATTAACTACAAAAGTGTATACTCACTGTATGCTATTTCAAAGAGCAGTTTTATTTGGTCAACATTTTTCTTGAAAGGTTTTACCTGTCTCTCCAACTAGTGCAGCATAAAACTATAGAAGAATATATATATATATATATATTTGTAATTTCATTCCAGTAAATAGGTCATATACGTATGTATACGTGTGTGAAATCTATTTTAGATGTTGAATTAAATTCAAGTTTATTATTGGTACGTTTTCGAATGTTAAAAATAATTGAAAAGTTTTCTGAGAGTATTTTAAATTTATATCATACATGTATTTGCTTACTTCACATGGTCTTATTCGTTTTTATTAAGTTTGAATTTCGATATCATAAACAAATGTTAATACACAAGTGTACGTCATATATGTATACATACATATATACATATAAACATTTATTGGTATTCAGCGTATATTGAGTTTAATTTTTTTTATTTGTGTTACAAATATTAGACTTTCTGATTATTCCAAAAACAATAACTGTACTACTCTTTCAAAAACTAAATTCAACATGCGATTTTGTCCTATTTTGGTTTAAAATGTAAATATACTAATAAAATATTACGTTAAAAATTGTCATAATATTATGCTTGCTTTTTTTTTATATCGTATTAAACTCTGATTTATAATATGATATAGCAATTAAAAAAAATTAAAAAAAAAACAGTTACGTTGATAATTACTTTATTTTTGTATACTCCGAACTGATTTAAAATGGAGGACTTTATTTAATACGCTTAAACACGTTTTCTCATTCAAGTTAATATTCCAAACTTAAAATTGAATTTTCTTTTGAAAAGTTTTTTATTTAATCATTTGTTGTACACAATTTAATGAACCTTTTAAAAGTTACTTTAGCTCAAGATTAAATGCATAGTTATATTGTTGTGATAAAATAACCTATACGCAGGAAATACGGATTACATAATAAAACAAACAAAAAAAAAATAACAACAAATTAATCAACACATGTTTTAATAATAATAATAATAGTAATAATACATTTTACAATATTATACAAAACATAACAAAACGAGGAAATTACTAGAAAAAAAAAAACACGAATTTTTCTAACAAAAGGGACAGCAATAATTATAATAATGACGATTTTTTAGGTAAGCCCTCTAAGTAAACAGGTTTGTAATCAGGAGAAATTATAAAACAGTATATAAATATATATGTAAACAATAATGATTATACTCTCAATGGTTTTAGCGAGGAATGTATAATAATAATAAAAAAAAAAAAAAAAAAAAAACATTGTAATATTTTTTTCTTGTTAACATCCAATTTACGTGTCAACACACCATCATAATGTTATCGTCTTGCATTATTATGTATATTTTTTAATATTCTTAACGCGCATATATTATATGTACAAAACAACGACAATCGACTAAATCAACTAACATTATACATACATATCTATTGTGTGTATATAATTATATATACGTATTGTTTCTTGAGTTTCGTTTCGTATGTCCCTTTCTATGTAATTTCTGTACTTAAGTGACGGTTAAAATGTATTGCGCGCGAGCCAAACGGGTACACGTGACCAAAGATATGAGTAAAGGGATACATACTGATGTCGCCACGTCGGCTCGATCGATTTTATCCGTACGGACGAAACCGCCGGAGTACACAAACTGCTAATATAATAATAATATATTAATACAATAATAATAATAATAATAGTAATTACGTTAAAATACGCGATCACGATTCCGCGACCGCCTCTTCTCTATGTAATAATAATATGTCGGTGACGGGAACGCGCGCCGAAGGGTAATATTCCAGAACGTCTGCACACGAATCGACCGTAGGGCGGAATACGGCAAACAAAATATTATTATTAATAATAATAATAATAATAACATCGTCCGGTAGAATGTCATAATCTCTTGGGTCATTCGTGAAGTTCTGATGATGATAATGATAATGATGATTTTTTTTTTTTTCAGTCCAACTGGACATTATAACAATACAATGTTGGGGGTGGGCGAGATAGTCCCGGAACAGAGTTACACGTGGTGATGATATATGTTTGATATATGGAGAAGGAAGTGGCTGAGGAAGTTGAGCTTATTATTAATTACTGTATTTATTAGTTTAAGTTTTTATTATTATTTTTTTTTGCGCTATTTTTTTCTGTGCAAAAAACAAAAAAATTGTACATTTACATCATCCTCCATTCTGGCTGTCTGGACAACGCTTGGACGACGACGGCCGTCAAGACCATTGCCGTTACGGTCGGAATCAGTCTTGGATTCGAATCTGAAAATAATATAGAAAAAAAAAAAAAAAAAAAAGAAAACGGATTAAAACTCAGAACTCGTTTTCGACGTAGGTTCTTACGATCTACATCTGGGTATATGGGTAATTTATCCGTATTATTCCGTATTATTATAATGATATTAAATGTATTTCGTGACGATTACAAGAGACCAGCCGAGGACGAATGACGAGTACGTTTATGTTTGATACGATACAATACATAGTAATATGGACATGAACTGCATCGAACAAGTACACTCATGTCCAACTTCTCGATCGTCGGTCAAATAAACCGCGTTCGGATGATGTGATTTTTACGTTACACGCATAGAACCTTGCAATATTTACCGCGATTTACATTATATACGTTGACGGGTTCGAAGCGTTAAGAGTTTACACCTTCTCCCTTTTCCTGTCTTGGCCTTTTTTTCTACTTACTAACTTCGCCGAACAATCCGCGCAACTACAGCGGCCGACAAAGGGTTATTTTCTACGTTAAAAACACGTAAAACATACATCATAAACATTAATGGAGTAAGTTTAGCATTGCTAATAAATATTTATCGTGAAATAATTTCAAAAAAGGGTGGAGTTCATAATTGATTCGCTAAATACTCCAGAAAGATAAGATTGATATAATTTAAAAAAAACGAATTAAAAAATATTACCTACTGTTTATTTTGAATAAATTCATATATTCGAAAAAAAAATTTTTTAGTATTTTATATGTTTACCTAGTGTTGGATGTAATTTGTTTTTAATAATGAAGAATATTTCATGTTTATAAATATCATTGTTTTGCTGATCAATTGCTGTTATTTTATTCGAGGAGAACACGAATTTGGTAAAGGTGTTTGAGGTTCATATCATAACGTTAGATTTTTTCCCCTCTTCCATTTGAATAATTTTCGGCTACACTACCATTCAAATAAATAATAACGAACAGGGATCATTTACTCTCGTGTCCGACAGCTTGAAATCGTATTTTACGTGTCTTATGGGGGCACCCAGACTGAGATCATTTGTTAATAACGTTTTGTTTTTGTTCAAATATTTTTTTTTAATTTTTAAATTTTTTATCACTTTTCTTGAACTTGAAAACGTACGATTTTTCAGAATTACAATCCGTTACACGTCAATGACCGATGGTAAATAACTTGTTAGAAGCACCAATGTTGTCTATAAATTAAATAACGATTTTCTGTTTTTGTCAGAAACATTTGATCATCTCTTGGCCCAGACTCCGCTTAACAAACGCATGTGATCGAACACACATTTCACGAGATCGACGATTATGACGTATTCCTTATTGATTACGTACATTGTAGAGCTTTACATACTACCGAATGATACGTGTTGATTAAAAAACAATTCAAATTATAAAAAAAAAAATAAAAACATACGCAAACAGGTACTGTACTCACGAACATATGTATATTTGGCAAATGCGCGAATGCGAACGTGTTCATCAAGGTATGTATGCATCAAACACATAGCAGTCTACGCGAACTACGAACTTGTACAGAAAATCATGATAGAACCGACCGGTAGTTATTCGAATTGTTTCCTCGGCACAAAAAGTTCATCGTTTAACAAATATAATTTTCGAAAAGAACGTGTGAAAACCCTACGGGGAAATTCGACTTTTTTATGAACAGTTTTACTTTATAAATCTCGTCGAGAGATGACTGTTTATTATACGAAAATGTCAGACGGATTTAGAGGTTTGGCAAACTCCTCGAAGTACAAAGTTCTAGGTCAGTTTGCCGTATATCAATGTGCCTTTATGTACAGTGACATAGTGTCCCTTCAAAGATTATATTATTTGAAAACTTTATTATTTTCCCACCCCGCGATAAATGGTGTTATTTTTATCGATCGAATTGATAGAATTACATCACAAGTCGACTGAACTAAAATTAATTTTATATTAATTTCATTTTAGATGGTTAAAATAATGTAGTTTATCGAGACGTAGTTACTATTTATTATCACTTTTCAGAGTTGTCGAATTGATTTTTTCGCGCACCTTTTAGTTTTCATTTATTCATTTTCAGATAAATTCAAAATAGATATTTAAAATTTTTCTATTGAAATTTGTTGTTCTCGATAGTTAATGGTTTTCATTATATTAAAAACGTATAAATTTTAAATTTAAGTCTGGTATGTATTTATTAATTATAACGTATTTAATATAATATATTTCAGTGATTTTTTTTGATTTGTGATAAATGAAATAAATAAAATAATACAGCCATTTTTATTCATATATCAATATTATATTAGTAAATAGTTTTAATATATATTTATGAGTATTAATAATTTATTAATTTTTGTTTTATTTTATTACTTTAGTATTCAATCATATATGTTTATTTAAAAATTAATGTTATTTATTTACTATTGCAAAAACCAATTTAAGTATTTATTTGGTAAGGTAAATACATCAAATAAAAATAACAATAGCAAATTCTTTATATAATTTATCTGATAATTGAAGTATTATAATAGTTAACTCAAGAAAATTGTGAAATATATTTATTTTAATAAATATTTCGAACACAAATAATTTGTCATTTATAAAGCATAGATACTTAAGTATATTTTAATTGTAATTGCTTAAGACGTATCCATAATTTTCTGAATATCATTTAGTGAAGGTCATAATATGAATGGGATTGCGATGGATTTCAACAGTCGGTGGTGGGTAGAAATCGATGACTGTTTGATATTGGAGATGGGAAGATCGGAGTGTAAAGTTGGATTAAAGATTATTGCTGGTCTTTCGTAGATATTGTGAATACGGATTAAACTCATTAAATGTTTTGATTGAAATTATATATAATTTTGATAGTATAATAATATTAACTTGTACATGCGGTATCATTTGCGATTAAATTCCTGACGTAGACGTATATAAATAAACATATACGTTGAAATTATGAAAATAATAATTATCATTATTATTATTCAAAAGTGTGTTTTATACTATTCAACTATTCAGTATCATATTGCACGATATATTAAAGCGGATTTAGTAAAAAAAAAAAAAAAATAAATGAAGTATTTGTCATTTATATTATTTGGTCAACTTAATTGTAACAGTAATTTTAGGGCTAGTTGTTTAAATAATAGTTTATATGGTTTATAATACATTTATAATCTAATATTAGTTACACTTTGTTTATAATGCGTAGTCCGTTGCGCTGGTAAACTTGATGTTTGCATATTGTTTTATTATTTAATAAATGAAAAAATTCATAGATAAGTATACGTATTTTTTTTTTTTTTTTGCAAATGCATCAGAGTACATTGGCTTGATCCGATTCCTAATACGATACAGATATTTTAGAACTGACATTTTAATTTAATTACATGTATACGATCAAAAATGGTTATTATTTTGCACTCTAGGTCAACTATGACGTGCATCCGTGGCTTTTTACAACGTATGTGCCCTGCAAGGTTCATAGATAATATACTGAACCAATTTTCCAGGAATATTATTTAAATTATAGTCCTATTTATTTCCATGACCATCGGCCAAGCACACCTGCGAGTGGATGTTTTCTGAGAATTTGTTTTTTGCGGCTTACGGTTCATTATCGTTCAATATTATTACAATTCAATTATGTGTTATTACGTTAATTATATGTGATTTCTATGATACTCATGATTGTCCATATTATATTGTATACCGTACTCTAAAAATTAATCAATTTTTGAACAAAATTATGCGTCATTAGATGAAACGTATTTGCTGCGAATTAAGCTTTCTTGTATTTCACAGTAGGGTACACTATTTGCAAACATAGATGTTCGATTACTTTAAATACATTGCGGTCTATAAACTCGTTGATACTATAAGTCATAATTAATATTTTTCGACATACGTTCCCCAGCTTGCCCCATTGTAATTTTTTGCAATCTTTCTTTCTGTCATTTAGTACGTACTCGTAATTAGAATACATTTATAAGACCATTTTTGAAATTTGTACGATGTTGGTTTTTCAGGAAAACCGAAAAGATTCTGAAATCGAAATGGCTTCTACAAAACATAATAAACAAATGTAATACCTGTGCATTTGATACAGTTTCATCGATTAAAATGATGCCATTAGTGATAGTACTGCATATTACAGTGCGATTGTAAATAAATGCAACAATGAATAATTTAAATGTATTTAATGGTTGGTTAATGGTGTCGCATCAAGGATTTACTAAGACCTAAGCTTATGGTAATGTATTAACAATACAACAAATAAGAACAATCATTCACAGTTTATTAACATTTAGTTAAACTAAATATATTAGATTATATTTTATTATTGATAAATAATATGCAACTGCAGTTGAACAGAATACAACATAACTGTAATCAAGTGTGAAACAACTATTTGAAATATTTCTGACTGCTTATCAAAATACATTCTAACCTCATTTGGTTATGAAAATTATAGTTTTCCGATTTTTAGAAGGAATTGCCCGTTCTAACTATAGTTTTTACATATACAACGGAAAGTGGAGACTTAAAAGGACTGCAAAATTATTTAAATTTTAAAATGGATGCTAAAGAAATTAACTGAAGTTATATTAAAAATGACAACGCACAATGCCAAATAATAAAAAAAAAAAAATGATTTATTCATTGAAATATTTAACTCATGTAGTATAAATAATGTGATTCAAATATATAAGTGCATATTTATAAAAAAAATTGTTATAATGTTGTATTAATTTAACTTTAAACTATATCATAGGATAATGCTATATAAACTGTAGCAATTAAAGTATACACCAATTTCAAATAGCCTTAAAAGACATACCAGAGGCATACATATTCATAAGCTCTAGATTATCATACAATATACAAGGTATTGGTTGTTTCCATCATTATTGTAACATAACTATGTGTATAGTTATAGATGAGCAATCGATTAATGATGACGTCTTCATGTTCTTTTTTATGATTTGAACAAGACGGCAAGACATAGGAATACGATTTATAATACGTTTTCATTTTCTGAAGGCAGATTCTTAGATTTACTTAGTGGATAATCTATATTACACAATGCGTTTTATCAATTTGTGACATTTTATGAGTTTTTCTAATTACAATGAAAGAGTACATGATATTTAAACATGTTCCTTTTTGCAACTTCGATTTACTTTTTATATATATTTCTTCGGTCCATGACTGAAAGGGACAGATAATGTTCAGACCTTCTTTTTAGTAATCAATTTAATTTAGTAAAAGTTTTTGAAATTCATCTTCTTTTCTGCTAAGGCGGCTATATATATGTTTAAACTTATCTTCTTAATCCACTGGACATGTTGACGTTACACATATTAAACGTTGTTTATGTTTTTCACGAGCTATTTCAATTTCAGATTCTTTTCAATTTACCGGGAAAAAAAAACAGAACCGTACAAAGTCCAAAATAGCCTTATACATTAATACTAATTACGCACTAAATGCCAAAAAAAAAAAAAAAAATAACGAAAAGTTGAATAGAGTGAACTAGGTAGATCTGAAAAGTTCTAACAGAAAATTTGTTGAGAACTTTGTAATGAGAAATATATTACGCGATATTTTTAATAGTTATTGAATTATTGTGAGACTCTAAATGAATCAATGATTGGAGAAACGTAACGAGTCACATATTTTATTGAGATATTAGTTAAAATGTAAGCTAGTCATGTGTTTCTATGCGTCAAGTATAAGCAAATAAGTATAAGCAAGAAACATTCCAAATGTGTGTGTAATTTTAGAAAGAATTTTACATTTTAGATTAAAAAATGTAAATTATTACAATAACATTTGATTGTGCGGATATATTATAAACACTTGTTTTGCATGACTGAGCATTAGATGTGAAATATGGACATGAAGTATGCGCGTGCATTTTCTTCTACAAGAGTAGAACCCTGTTAGCAGTTTGTTGAACGTAACGTCGAGAAAAAATAGGCACTCCATAAAATACGAGGTTACGACCTGCATCGACGTCGAGTTCATTTTTGTGTTGTATCATCCTTTGTCCAGAGACTCACGACTGGCATCATAGACGATTGTGCTACACTGTTGAACGAACTCGAATATTCATTGCGCGTGGCCACACAATTATGGATTACTCTCGGATTTTCATTAATTTCGCCGTTCCGCCATCTCGCGATATTGTTATGGCACAACAATCTTTTAGACAGTATTGTTTGCATATCACACACACACAAAGCATAACAAAGTCGTTATCTTTTCGTCCATACCGCGCTTTCGGCGAGATCGCGTCCACCAAATATCGCGACATCGTCGAGGTGATTCGTCCCACCGATTTCGTAAAAACTTCGAAAACTTCACGTCCGTGCGGCCCCTCGCGTCGTCGTACTCATCGTGCGTTGTCGTTGCTGTGTGTCGCTTAAACGAACGAAATGTGATTTCTCTCCGTCTACGAGGCATATCCGGAAACCGATAGCCCTCAGTTGATTTTCGCGCCCGTGAAAATTGATACGAATTACTCGCCGAGCCGGTCCCTACGGATGTGTAATGTGTTTCGGAGGACGCGTCCGTGCACGCCAAGCAGCTCTGCCCACCTGTTATAGGGTCGGCCGCAAGGATTTCGACGCGAACATTTCGAAGCGAATATATATATATATATATATATATATAGAACATAGTTTATCCTACATTGTTCATTTTAGTATAACAACTAATATTGTGGTATCGTTTTGAATTAAATGTATATATTCTTTGAATTTTAAAAACGATAAAGAGTAGAATAGATATTTTACAAAAGAAAAATATATTTTTTTTTCTCCGAAAGTGTTGCGATGTTTCTCATTCCTATTTTTGTTCAATATATGACTGATTGAAGCTCCTTCAGAAAATGTTTCAATGTAAACATAAATTTTATACAAAATATTTTCTAAAGAAAAAAAGAATCATTCAACGTTGTAAAACCAATAACTCACTGTTTCGGTCAGAACCTAAAATTTTATTATCAATAAAATGTCAATTAAGTATTTTTTAAAGCTCAATAATTTAATTTACACTACAAACACGGTTATATTTATTTTTCAATATACAAATATTACCTTCAGAGATTACTTAGTTTGGTATAAAATGAAATAGCATTAAACGATACTATTGTATCCGCTTTAATATATTACAACAAAAATATTGATTTCACGCAATACTCATGAATGTAATTCAAAATGTTTGAAATATTTTTGTTAAAAGTACTCCAGTAGTAATTTTAATGAGTAATTATTTCGAGTTCCTATAAATGCATGAATTCTCTCAGTGAAGATAGGTATATCATTTCATTCTCTGATAAATAAATAACCACAATAAGTATAATTCACGAAGTAATGTATACATTTTATGTATTCAGTTTTAATAAACTCAATAAAAATTAAAATTAAAATTAAGTTTTATTATGTTTTTTTAATTAATCAAAAATTATGATGTATTATGTGTGTGTTTTTTCATTGTTTTTATAAGTCATCGAATTTTACTAAAATAATTACCTTTGAACTACTTAAGTCCTACAGTTAATAAAATTATGAAATAAATAGTTTCTTATAAACTCATTTACTTTGATTTTAAATCTAATTTTTAACATAATTAAAAATTAAACCAATTAATTTTTATTTTAAAAAAATAACGATAATCATAATAATAAGATTAAAAATTGTCCAGCAGACATAGTTGCTTAGTGATTTTAATGTTTTAATAAGCTACATGACAATTATAGTCACTCAAATTTCTCATTATATTAAAAATTATTAAAATACACCTAAAATATTAATAGACATTTGATTTTAAGATAAATATTTAATAGATTTATAATACAGTGTTTCTTTGGAAATGAAAATAATTATTTCGCGTTATTGACAGACTCAATATGTCAACTTTATTCTTTGTGTCACCGATACAAATCAAAATACTATAATTTGTGAGATTATGGTAAAATCGCTTAAGACAAGGAATCATCAATCTTCTGACATTCCTTAATCTACTCAAATAACTTTCCAAGAAAGATCCCTTCACGAATCATTTTAGCTGTATTAAACAGACGATTATCTCAAAATGAATAGGAGCGTTTAGTACCTATTAAGGATCGATTTAATAATTCATAATATTTTTAAAACGATTGTAAAATTATTATCATTAAATATATGTTTTTTTTAAAAAAAATTACTGCGTCTATAAAGTTTTTGTTTTATTAATCATAAATTAAATACCACGCAGTCTTACAAATCACGTTTATCTTATAAATGTGTTCCCTTGTTTGATAATAATTATAATTAATGGTTCATAATCAAATTATTTAACATTTTCTCATTTTTTTACATTTATTATCTCGTCCCTAGAGAAAAACATTGTTATTTTATTCATTGCTTTGCAGCCCACACGGTAGTGCCAGCTTATGACACGAGTATATTGATATTTAATGTATAACTGTTTGAGTATTAAATGACATCCAATAATATTAATTATTTTGTATTTTAATATATTTACATGGTATAATTTGCAGTAATCGAACAGCATTTTCTATTTGTGGTTAGCTCATTTATATTTAATTTTGGATTTTTTTTAACATTTTTATGTTTATCGTTTTAGAACTGTACACAAAAAAGAATTTTTAAGTAAGCTCATGTTGATTGGCCACATTAATGATTAACTAGTAGAAATATCAAATGAAAGAAAATTAAACATCCAGGGTTTCATATTATATGTGTTGTTAATAAAGTAATCAATGTATTATAGGCAGCAAAAGAAAAAAAAAATGACAGTAGTTCACTCAAACCCATGTTATATTTTCTCGTTTCTATTTTATAAAAATGTTGATATCGTTCGGAAATATTGCCTCAGATCCATTTATTTTGTTATGTTATCAACACGAGTACTAGAGTTCTGAATATTACAATATTTGTAAGTTGATTGATATAAAATCAAAATGTATTCTTGCCCGAATAAATTATCATAACAAACTCGGAAAATTACATTTTTCTAATATGCACAGGCAAAGAATATATGTTCACGGTATTGGTCATGTATGGACGAACCAGTTACCGTAGTACTTTCGTCATTGTCCATGAGCCGCAAACATTAATCTTATTACGACTTCGCATGTCGCATGCATGATAACGTACGTTGCGGTAATTTGGGTAAAATGAGAAAACGTAAAAATAATTCAATTATCCGGTCCAATTTTGGGGTACGTATTCTCAAAAACTTAATTATCCTTTCACCGCAGAATTTTCACGCTTAGTGGACGCAAATACGAATTTCGCTATATTTTTCTGCACTCACGGAGTTCCGTGATGACGAATATCGCGCAGTAGTGTAGTATGTGATACGAAATCAGTTTCGGGTATTGTAGAAAACGATAAAAATAATAAAACGTCTTACTTTTCGTCGTCTCTGGCCTGTTGTACATGACAGAATTCTTCGGTTTGTTGTACGTTTGTCCGGACCTAGTGATCTCGTTCAAAACGGAATCGTCGTCTAAACAAACACGTAAAAAAAAAAAAAAAAAGTGAATATTAGAAACGGAACGGGACTGATGCAGAAGACATTTCACTTATAATATTATACATTATAAATAGGTTATCGTCGTCAACACGCGCGAAAAATCTACTTTATTATTACAGCGTAAACTGATTTCATCGTAATTCAGTGAAAATCTGATGAAAGTTACGTAAGTATAGTTTTTTCGTGGTATTATTATTTGGTTTAAAAAACAATTTAATAATAAAATATATATTTATAAACGGTTCATATCGCTATAACGTTATCCATTTGGTTTCTCGATACGTGCAACAACCGGGTCTTACTGCGGTACACACGACAAGCGATTTCATATTTTCGCGGGTTGCGGTCAATAAAAGTAACGTTAAATGCACGTGGTTTTTGGGTGCGGCGGCAACGAAGACGACGACGACGACGACGAGGGAAGCCGCCGAGGCCGTCGGGAGATATAGAATGCCAATCGTTTACTACGAGGAACTTGCGGCGAAGAGAAGGACCTGCAGGGATCGGGCAGGAGTGACTCGGCAAAGGTCCGTCAGAGGACGAGGCGAGGGGTTCGGTGTTTCCATAATCGAATGTCGAAGGTTTACCCGAAGGGTTGTTCAGTCGCTCTCCCTTCGCTATTATAATGAACGCAACATCTGTCGGCGTGTGTCCCTTGTACATATATTTTGCGTGTACACACACACCCATAAACCCACAAACACACACACATACATATGTACATATACAGATATAAATACAAACATAATATTATACGCGCTCGTGTGTACCGCGGAGTGGCACCAAGGCGGCCGATACAACGGCTGCGAACGTCGCCGCCGACAGAGCGGTCTCATCCCGCCCGCCTTCGCAGTCCCGTACACGTGTATTATACACGCACTGCCCCCGCGCATCTCTTTTTTTTCATATATTATTACCTTTTTTTCCACCCTTTCCATTCGCCTCGTTCGACGTACCGTTTTCCGAACCATTACTCTCATCGGTCGGCCACTGCGGACCTGAAACATACGAAAACACACATACCGCGACATGGCTATCAAAAACGTTACTTTGAGGCTATGTACCGGTCCGATGTAATACATTGGTGTACACATGCAAAAATATTATGTAATATCGTATAATAATAATTTTAAAACTTCAAAAATGCCCTCGGTCACTACTGTTGTTCAGACGTTGTTGCGGTACAGTTTACTTTCCCGTGTATTTTATTTTTATTTTTTATACCAATGTTCGATCAAAACCTGTTGAATAATGGAATGCATTTTCATTTTTTCGCGAAAAAACTTTTATTTAAGCGTTTCGGTAATAATTTTATAAACGAGAAATTAATGTACCACTATGAATACACGTTAACGATATTGTTAATTTATAGTTTGTCTTTATGTATTCGGAAAATAGTAAAATAAAACAGTTAACGTGTAAATATTACGAATAATTTTCGTAATCAAAATGTAAAATAAAAATCAATTAATTATGCTTTTCACTTCATTTCGTATGTATCAAAATTTCTTTTAATTTTTAAATCTTGTTGAGTAATGTATTACTTAATAATAAAACTTTATTTTGATTTCTAAATATAGTTCGCGATGTTATAAATTAATTTAGGTATTTTGCAATATAAACGATGCAAACCATTGGATTTCACTACTATCATGACTACTATCATGCATAATTTTTATTACATTGTGAAATGCCTAAAAATTATTTATACTATATACAACTATAATTAATTCATAAAAGTGTCGTGCACCTCTATAGTTTCTGTAGAAGTAATATTATTTTACAAAATATAGTATTATGAAAATTATTCGTGTTAATTATATTTTAAATATTAACATCGGTTAAGTATGGAAAGGTATTCACCGTGATTATCCAAGCTGGAATAAAAAATGAACAACGTGAGTATATCAGCGGAAGGTCGAAATATATAAAAAATATAAAATGGCAGGGATTTAAATGAAATTTTTTAAATTTCTCACAATAAAATATGCAGCTTCTATATTAATAATTTCCCCGTATTGAAAAATGAAGACATTTTTTAATTTTTTTTTTTTTTTATCAAAATCACAGTACTGGAATTTAATATAATAAAAAATAAAATTATGTCTCGCAAAAAATAACAAATAAATTAGTATGAATAATATTATTTGTACGTAAAATTAAAGTAAAAGCAACGTTATAATGTGATAATTAAGAACTTTTAATTATTAAATTGTGTAAAATGCATACTTTAACATTTGACTTAGTGTTCTGTTTACTAAATTTGGTTGAATTCGGAAAACGATATTGGTATTTGTGTAATTAATCTATGATAATTACTTTAAAATTATTCATACATTGTATAATATTAAGTTATTTATTCATAATTATTTCTTTTAAAAGAAACATATGACACGTGCTCACAATTTTTAGTAGACTCACACGTTATATTTATATATAGGTAAATATATATATACGAAGTAAAGTTACACAAAAATATACGAAATAAATAAATATATTATTGTGTCATCTAATATCGTATAATGAAAGCAGGTAAAACGATATGGTCCGTCTTACCTAAAGCTGGGATGCCAGAAGGGGAGGGATTCTCCGTGCGCTGAAGTTCTGGTGCCAGAGTGGGTGGGTGTGAAGCTTTGCAACAGATAGACAAGAATAGTGTTAGACAAGAATAACAGTGCTAGAAATATTGTATTTTTGTTTGATATTTTTCGTGCACATTATAATATGGTAAACATAATAAAATATCTAAACAAAACATGCTAAATTTATTTTATTTTTTTTCGGCATCGAAAAAATTAAATTAAATTAAGTACGTCACGTTGTTGCAACGCGCAAGCACAGTCGTTTATGTTAAATGCACGTACAAATTATTAAAACCGTGTGGTCGAAATCCGTCACGGCTCGTTTATATATTACCCTAAAACACCGTAATGTTTATTTTATAGTATTAATAATTACTCAATGAAATCTACCACTGAAAATATACGGTTACATTAATACATTATGTAAAAAATCAAACGGCAGTTTTCAAATAGTAGTATCGCGTTTTCGCGTACAGAACACTCATCGTTTGGAAATCAACAACAGTACATGATTATTATGCACAGTGTAAATTATTATTTTCGGCATGCATGGTTAGTTTTTCTAAGTAAATGATTCAAATATACTACGACTACGACGGAAGAGACATTTTAACTCAACTACAAACTAATAAAAGAGGCTCAAAATTAATATTGCTATTCGTCCGGAACGTGAAATTCTGGTAGTAATCGTTAGACGTTCTTTAAAAACGTTATGAAAATACGATTTTTCATTGATCGCATGAAGGGTAAAACATGAATGTAACGCTATAATTAATCACAAAGAAATATTTCTTTGGACAAATATGTGTATATATTTCATAATGGTGTATTTTAAATACTTTGAATTCTAAAATAATATCCCTCCCCGTGTAACGTAATATAAAACGAAATTATTATTTTTCATGGCAACAAACGGGATATCTGATTATACGTAGATCTCGCACGTATATTTCATTGGGAAGGGATTTATATTCTAGCCAAAATTATATTATGATTCGGCAACAATAATGTATGAACACTCTCGCGCCCTTTTCTATACGATCGATTAAACAGGCAATTAAATTTTCAAACGGTTCTCTGAAATCTCTCTACCTCCTTCAGTGTATATCTCTCTCTCTCTCTCTCTCTCTAACACACACACACTACCACTCAAATGTTAGAAGGTTTACACAACGCGTTTGTATATTATTATTTACTTCTACTAATACTACTACTACGATCCGTGTGCTCGTTTATCGGTGTGTAAAACGATTTCTTGTCGAAACCATTACCACGGAGGTGGCGGTGGCCTTAGAACGGTTACCGCGATCAGCACCCGCGGCCGGAGGACAGTCCTTTTGCGAAATTCCTCATTACCGGTGGTTGTGGAAATTAATTATTTTAACATCCGTTTTCGGATGGATATCAACCGCCGGTCACCCGCATGTACGGCCCGCGGGCAGCGTGTTAATTACAATTTAGACCGCAAGCACTACGAACCGCCATACATCCGACCGTGTTTTCTATACATGCACGGGGATGATGTACGTGAACATTGAATATATACAGTCTACTGTCAGACCAGTGGTTTTAAAACGTCAGATATTGTGTACCGGACGAGGGAGGCAGGGGTTTGTGCAGCAGGTTCCTGAATATGTATTTTCTCGGGAGACTAATTAAAACCCTTTGCCTGGGCGCACGCTTGTGCTTGTGTGGACGACCACACCTGAAGGCTACGACCGCAGGATTCCCGATTCTTCATGGAATAATCTACACAAATGTGTCATCGCCATGTACGACTTGTATAGCGCATTGACGACGTGTCGAATCGACAATCCAAACCAACGTCACACTCGGTAGACCACAGGATGTGAACATTATTAATTATTACAGTGGCGAGTGTAACGACAACAAAATAAATCGAATGACTCAGATGGATAGTTGAGGGAAAAGAGAATGCGTGCTATAATATTTTTTACAAACACTTGTTAAACTTGGCCGCGACTGGATGAAAATATACACGCTTTAAAAGTTTTTGTTAATAGTATTATAATCAGGACGCCTGATTATAATACTATTCGATACGCGAAAATGATTTGAAAAATTCATATTCTTTAGATCAGTGTTTCTCAACCTTTTTACTGTAGCGACCCTCTTTTTGAATTTCAATCTTTTAGCAATCCCTATATATATATATATATATATACACATACAAATTGTATACAAATGCGAAAAACAATATAAAAATGCAACTTATAAACCTACTTTACAATGGCGCACGGCGATGTTAACGATGACCTGTAATATAAATATATAATAATATAATATGTGCACTGCGACATAGGCCTTATCTTAGGTTGTTACTTGAAAATCTAGATATTTATTATAGATTCTTCAATAAATGTCAAACAGTAATATCGCTTTAAAAATAATAATAGTGTGTTTTTCATTTTACTGTAAATAATCTAAGCTCGTAATATGTAATATTATAATATGTTTTTGATTTTATTTTTTAATGATTGAGCTTTTAATTTTCGCATTGATTTAAATCATTCGATTACGACCCTGAATAACAAGTTGGCGACTCTCAAGGGGCTCGCGACCCCCAGGTTGAGAAACACTGCTTCAGATGATACAATTTTTTTTAATCTTTCACGGCAAGTTGAATATAGATTTCGAATAAAGAATAAAAATAATTTTTAGTCTACAATGATGTTCCATAGCAGCCTCAGAACATGTTTTAATGTATATGACGGAGTGTCAAATTGAAATAGTTAACTACGTACACGCATCATAAATTACAAATCAGGTGTTGTTTCTAATAGTAATTTATGATAGGTTTACGAACCGGACTTATTTAAATGTAACAGAAACATATTGGACAAAGAAATCGGATTGGTTTTTGCTGAGAAGAAACTGCATTTCTGTTTTCTTTGAGCATTAATCACCGCACACATTTAACAACATTAACGGAATGAGAAAAGTAAATTACCACTAACAACACTCAGAATACATCCAAACTCTCGACCCCATTCATATTAAGTACTCGGATGTAATCTTACACTAGCTGTAGTGGTGTTGAAGTCGTTTCATAAACTAATAATAATTATGTCATGTTTCGTAGTGTTTGGTTTCCACTAGAATTGTATAACGAACCGTATTCATCACAGCAGATTTCTGCATTTTAACATGCGTTATTATGTTTATGTGTGTGATGACGATAATTTTTTTCTTAACACGTCAATATTAAATTCAATTAATTTAACTTTCTCATTTCATAAAACGTATTTTATTTTCTAACTACGATGCGCGATATGATATTAATATATTACTTGAATTAAAAAACATATTGAAATACACAATATTATTGTATTACATTACTTCAAGAAATAAACATCGGAACAAATGTTAATTTTTGCCATTCAAGGTTTATTATTTCAAATGTTTACTATAAGTTATTTTTATTTTATTTTTTCATACACAAACAAGTCAAATTAGGTGGATGCTTTTCTTTTCTGTCATGTACTATTTTAACGCTCTCGGAAATAACCCAGTATCCGGTATGTTAATTCCTGTCGGAAATTCGTTCCACAGTGTTTTTTCAATATCTACGTGGATTCAACCCCACGATGATTTTGTGCATGATATTCTTGGAATCTGTTTCAAAATAATACAACAATGGTTCCAATGGAATATCTTAAACGAGAAATGTGCAAAATGAAAGAAATTTCGCAGCAGTTGTATGGCGAACAACAACGCAGTGAGCACACCGATTATGGTAACAATAATTTATTTTTAACTACCATCGTTGAATACCGTCAATCGTCACACAGTTATCCGAACGATACCGTGCAACGACGATTTGTAGTCCCGTCCAAATGCCGAAATTCGCCGAACGGGTAATCAGACAGGTGTGCGAAGCTAACATTGTGTTCTCGTCCGTTACGCTACACGCTATGGAATCATGTATGGTCAGGGGCTTATTTTTTTGGGGGGCAAAAGTCTAGAATTGTTGTATTGCTACGTTTCTCGAACGGTTATGAGTTTTTAAGAATATCTTTGACTGTCTTACGTCATTTCAGGTGAGATGGAAGGAATCGAGACTCCCTGAGTATACCATTAATACTACTATTACTACTACCACTGTATAATACGTTATAATTCGGCAATTGGATCTTTACAAATGAATGTTTTTCTATAGTGCATCTGATTTATACTTGTACCATTACGATGGATCCGTTATATCAATCACGATCAGTTATTTCAAGTGCAGTGACCAGAACACCAGTGTCAATTTATAATATTTTACAATGAAAAAGGTTTGCATTCTATTACGTATGTATATATATAAATATAAAAGGAATCGTTTGAATCAAACGTGACGAATAGTTTAGCAATATATATATATATATATATATGTTGTCACACCAAGTGCAAATCCGGATTTTTGGTCACGGCGGCGGATCATACAAACACCGAGGAAAAAATACTAAATCGCCATCTGCCGCTTAAATGCTATAATATACAAAATTATATAACACAAAAATGCCGTTATAATGTTTTGGATATCTGCTCATTCGTGTGTATTAAATGTCATTTAATTAAATACCATGAATGCTCGTTTTAATACCTAATTATAGTTGATGTTACACCATCGAAACTAAGTTAAAAAAATTGTATACACATATTATTACAAATATAAATTAGAATTAGAATAATTCAGATTGCAATGCATTATTCCTAATTTAAAAAATCAATATCTCACTCAAATATTAAGCATAAGTTTTAAATAGTTTTAATTTCAATTTCATCAATACCGGAAGAAAATATTTTTTTTTTTTGTAGGTGCATGTTTCATACAGTTTAGAATGTTTTAAATAAAATATTTTTATTTGATATTTGTAGACAAGCATAATTGAAAGAAAATTAATTATATTAGATAAAGATTGCATTAAAATCATGAAACCTAATAATTAAGAATTAAATCATTAATGGGTTATGTGATTTTAAAGGTAGGTAGTATTTAACACATCTTTTAAAATTTTCCATTTATTCCTTAGAAAGAAAGAGAAAGCGAGAAAGATGGATTTGTTGTACTCCTCATCATCCACCCTTATAAATTCGCGTTTATAATCACAATGTGATTATTTTCCGTTTTGGTCGCTTCGCATACATACATAATACGTACAATGTGCCACAACGTTACATATTATAATGTCATTCCAATCCATGGGCACACAACGCATTATATTATGCTATACCTGATACAGCAAGCTAACTGCGAGGGAAAAAACCGCCCTGGGATAAATTGTTTAGAGGCTGAGTCGGATGTAAGGGGTCGAAAAATATTATTATACAACAATAATGCACTAAGTACATGAATGTATAGTAATAATGATGATAATGATATAAAATATTATACAGTCATACAGAGTGACATTTTTAACTGTAAACACTTATTTTCTATGTCAATTTGTTTGTTAAAATAATATAATAATAAAATATTATCTGAACTTACTATACCATGTACAATTAAAAAAAAAAATAAACATGTATTTTCAATGTTTATTATCATACCTAGTATTTTTTCATTATTTTAATAACCGATAACGGATCATTTTGATCACGAATACCGAAGTAAAACTTCTTTCCGAATAGGCACATTAAAATTGAATTAGATTTTATTAATTATTTATGAGTATTTATTATTTAGATGAGTACCATATTCTACAAACATTTTTCACAATATTGCCTATTAATCCATTCTGTTAATATTAAATTTTTTGAAATAATAAGCTCTTGATCCAATATTTGATACACATCAATGTTTACTGGAAATTATTATTGATATTAAACAATAGACAATAATATTATATTTAGTATATAATTTCATAGACGACTTTGCACTAAATTTTTAAAATACTAATTTAATCAATTAAATTACCTCTGAATAATTAAAAATAATTCTAATTCTCAAAACCTATTTATACAACTCCATTCGTTAAATTTGTTATTCTTTGTCAACTTGCAGACAAGTGAAATGTATCCTTAAATACAGATCAAACTACTAGTTTAAATTCAATAAAGTTGTATCGAATATTTTTTTTACTTTCTCACGTTGGAGAAAACTATCAATATATATATATCAGTAAAATGTTTTAGATTCTGAACGGAGTGAAGAATGTATTGATTTTACAATGATGTGTGTTTTTTTTTTTTTTTTTTTTTTTTTGTGTCTGTCGACACGTTTTGGGGCAGTAAAAATGCTTCGATTGCCTTATGTAGCAACTTTTCTGAAAGGAAAGTGAATCTATTTGGTACTTTGGGGGGTCAAAAGTTAAAAATTTCCAATATTTTTTAAATGCGACGGGAAAAACCATAAAAAAATTTGGGAAAAACGGGAGTTTTTACGCATAACCAGTTTTCGACATAATCAAATTTTTTATTTTGCTATAACTCAAAAACTAATCAATGTAAATACTTGAAATTTTCACCAAATGTTAAGATTAGCGTTCTCTATACACCATTAAATTTTCAAAGTATTTTGACTTTTATTAAGCTATTTATAGACAATTGAAATTTTCAATTTTTTTAAGTATTTTTTTTTTAAATAACGATAAAATTTTTTTGGCTGCCTAGAAAATCTTGAAAATTTAATACAAGGTTTCTTATAAGTTGTTCCTTAACTGATAAAAAAAAATCTAAAATCGTAAGTCACAATTTTTTTTTATAAGTGCTCAAAGTTCCAATTTATACGAAATATGTAAAAATCACGATAATTTGCAAGTTATTTTGTAGATAAAAATTCATAAAATTTTTTCTGTTCATACTTAAGGTTCAAAATTTTAACACGAGGTTATCTATAAGCTACTCTTCAAAAATCTTTAAAAAAATTTCTACCGGAATTAGAGGAAAAAATGTTATGACTGTTTGAAATTTAAATATTTACGAAATTGCATAAAATAGCGATTTATTCTCAAACGATTTTAAATATTTTTTATAATTCAAAAAGTATAAGTCGCAGATTTTTGAAATTTCTACCAGTTGTTAAGATTGGCATTTCCTTTATGTCATATTTTTTTCAAAATATTATATTGATTTTTAAGCCACTTATAGGCATTTAAAATATTCGATTTTTTTACATTTTTTTTTTATAATCAGTGATAAAAAAAATTTGGCTCGTACAAAATACTTGAAAATTTAATAGAAGATTCCACAGAAGTAGTTCTTAAAGTCATTCAAAAATTATTAAAATCCATAGGCACAATTTTTTTTTATAAGCGTTTGAACAGCGAATATTGACAAAAAATTACATGTAAAATATAATATAATGTATAATATTCTAGACTGACAAAGATATCGGGTTTTTTTCAAAATGCTCTAACTCAAAAACAAAAACCACAACAACTTGAAATTTTCACCAAATCTTTATATTGACGTTTTCTATACATGGTTAAGTTTTCAAAGTATTTTGATATATTTTTACTTATTTATAGACAATTTAAATTTTCGATTTTTCTAAATTTTTCGTTTTTAAACATCTATAAAATTTAATTGGCAGACCGAAAACTCTTGAAAATTTAATACAAGGTTTATAATAAGTTAAACTTATCGTAACTAAAAAATATCGGTGATCGGTTTACTCAAATTTTTTTTATATACCCTTAAAGCTCAAATTTGTATAAAATGTGTAAAAATCACGATAATTTGCAAGTTATTTTGTAGATAAAAATTCATAGAATTTTTTCTGTTCATACTTAAGGTTCAAAATTTTAACACTAGGTTATCTATAAGTTACTCTACAAAAATCTTTAAAAAAATTTCTTCCGGACTTAGAGGAAAAAATGTTATGACTGTTTGAAATTTAAATATTTACGAAATTGCATAAAATAACGATTTATTCTCGAACGATTTTTAATATTTGTTATAATTCAAAAAGTATAAGTCGCAGATTTTTGAAATTTCTACCAACTGTTAATTCACCCAGCTGTACAGACATGTGTGTACTACTATGTTTGTGTGTGTGTGTGTGTGTGTGTGTGAGTGTGTGTGTGTGTGTGTGTGTGTGTGTGTGTGTGTGTGAGTGTGTGTGTGTGTGTGTGTGTGTGTGTGTGTGTGTGTGTGTGTGTGTGTGTGTGTGTGTGTGTGTATGTGTGTGTGTGTTCGTGTGAACGTGATCGTTGGGCACGTAAAATACCGTTTTATCGGGGTATCCAGTGAATAGCGGGATGAGTAAAAGCGGAGCAGGGAAGGAGGAGGTAAAAGGTTACGAAAAGGGGAAAGCACAAAAATCAAAAAGTAAAATAAAAATCGCTATTATATTTCTTGTCCGGTGTGACTCACTGTACAGACGGATAGTGCCGTCGGTCTCGCCACGCGAGTTTTTCGCCACGCACTTGTACACGCCGTAGTCGGTCTGCGACACGTCCACGATGGTCAGCTTCATTTGCACCTTGTACGACGGCTGGCCCTGTATGGACACCGCCTTGTACTTGCCGTTGTCGTGCAACATCTGCCCGTTGTCCCGGGTCCAGTAGTGCAGCGACGTGGGATGCGCCTCCGTGTAACACTCCAGCGTCACATTGTAGCCCAGCGGCACGCCGACCAGCTGATGCGGTATCCACAGCATCGGAGGAACTGCGAAACGGTAACAACAACATGAATGGCTATGTAATGATGACAATAATAATAACAACCGTGGGATCAAAATGCAAATAAACAAACAAATAGTTTATTCATTAAAATTAATAACAATTTAAATAAATGATTGGTCTGGAAATCGTTGTATTCTTGACTACGGCCGGTTTCATATCACTTCTTTATCCTGTCCATAGTATATATTAAGGTCACCCGTATATTGTTTAAAATAAAATTAAAATAAATCTAAATATTTGACAGTTTTTTAAACTGTAATAAAACCATTAATACTATTTATGTATACTTATATATATATATATATATAGGTATACTATTTAGTAATTAAAATAAAACACATAAATTCCAACCGATATAAAATGTACTATGCAAAAGCCGATTCGATCCACTAAATTATATTTCAGTTACGGTCTTGATCTGTAGTGACGAGTATCCATCCGCGTTTATTACATGCTGTTTACATTCATTTGCTGACAAATTACGATCGTTTGAATTAAAATTTACATGATATTTAATTACGCTTTTATATGACGATATTTTTAAAACGATCGATTATTAATGTTTAATTCGAGAACCAAAATGAACTTGTCAAATATTTTTCGGTGACACCTTAGGGTAGTGCTCAAATATGTCCTAAACGTACTAATAGTGGGCTATAGTTCCTATTATACAGTCTTATGAATAAATACGTTCTAATAAAATTAACGTAATAATTCAAAAAACTTATTGCGAACAACAAAACCTAGACAAATTTTTTAGGCAGAACGAATTCCTACTCGTATACTAGACGAATGATCATATAACATAGGTTTTCGTTCTACCGTTATCCTTTGAATATTGAATGAGTTGCCCGATTGATGCCGAACAATATTGAATACGAGTACATATACATATAAAATATAATTATGTAACATCTATGTTCAAAAAGAAGTGTTCAGTGAACTGTATCATAATTATAAATATAATAGATACATTTTATCAAAAAAGTAAGAAAATCATATTCGTATGTATCTGTAAGTTAAATTTGATCTTATTGTATGAAATTAGCACAATACAAATATTAGATTATCCATGTTTTAATTAATTAAAATTATTTCAAAACGCTAGTTGGTAGTTGTTTAATATTGTTCATAAAATATTTCATGTATATATTTGAAGAACAAATATATCAACAATAGGTAAAAAATAAAAAATAAAAATTATCTGTTATTAAGATGACATTTAATTGATGACATATAATATGGCTTGGAAATATTAAGTAACACATGGAAAATCCGGTAAGACTGAAAAAAGATTTCTAAATCATCCAAACATTCGATAATAATAATTATTGTTTAAGTACTATACGATGTTCGCACATCGGGCATTCATCCAGGTATATTTATATGATATAATGTATTGTTGTGATTGTCCGGAGTAGTGCGTGGTACCAAAAACCTAAATGTTAATTTTGTATAAATAATATATATGCGTCTCGAATGCGAAATGCGATAACATAAACGTTTTGTAAAACGTTCGCATAATTTGATCACAACTCAATAGGGGGTTGTACTGTATGAGTATCGATATAGATAAGGTCTAGCTGTTTGATATTCATTGGGTAACTCGCCCTGTAAATCTAAAATGAATAACTGCACCAGAAAAGATTTTCAAAAAAAAAAAATAAACCAAAACCATTAACCGATATAAAATATGGTTGCAAGGAAATTATTAGATGATAATATATTATTTTAAAATAATATTTCAAGATTTGTATAAAATGTATGTGAGTGTATTAATAGTATGCAATAATAACAATTGAAATACATTTTTATTGGTATATATTTTCAATATGAAATTATTCTTTTTTTTTATTGTGTCTATCAAAAGTTATAATTGATTTATTTAATTATTTTTAATTCATTTATCACCATGAAAATGTGATGAAAATAGTCGCTAAAAGCTGTTATCGGTAACAAAATAAAATATATAAACTTAATCCATTAAATATATTATTAAACCTCAGCCACACATATTTTTCTTACCTTGTTTTGCGTACAAAACGAAATTAGACTATCAAAATCTTTAGTTTCGTGTAAATAAAATATATTTTCACTGGTTCTTAAGTAGTAAAATATTCACAGTTCTTACGAATTAAAAGCTTTAAACAGCATTTTAGATTAATTAGCTGTATTTTATAATGTTAATGCAATTATTATTATTTATATTTCGTATATGTACTATTAATCAGATAAAAAAAATAGCCGACATGGATACAATTTTGTCACATTATAACCCTTCTACTCGTACATAAGTACACAACAAAAAACATATTTATAGAATTAGTTTTAATTGTGTTTTCTGTTCAATTATAGATTAAAGTTAAGATAAGTTGGTTCCCCATTTATTTTCTTTCGGTTATAGCAACAAGCTTCCACCGAGAGAGGGAGAGAGAGTGAGAGAGAGAGAGAAAAATTCTGATTTCGTAGAGGTATGTGCAGACAAAACAATAATTATATTCGCGGCGACGCAGTTTTAGACAAAAGGTCGAAGATAAATTATATTAAAACAAAAGAAAACGAAAATTGTTATGTACATCTTACCTACGACAGCAAACATTTTTAGTATAACGATATTATCTGCTGCGGATATAATTTCATGTAATACGCATAATATAATATTATATTAGTGTTTTGATACATTACGAACGGCTTAAATTTATTGTACATCAGTTATCTATAATAAGGAATTGATGAAAGTTTTGAAAACCATAAAATCTCAGAGCGTTTGGTTTTTGTATGGTTCATCAAGAACACGATTAAAACTTTTAACCACCACTTCAGAATTAGAGGGGGAGGGGAACAGCGCACATAACGATACAATATCTATTTATATACATCGACTAAATGTGCAGCAATTGATGCTATCTAATTTCCGGCGACCGGACCGTCGTCGTAGTTTTAGCAGTGTACATAATACGGAACAAAGTTTGACTAGTTTTTCAAAAGACCCCCGTTTCGTGGACGATTGCTAAGCAGACCAATTAAGAGATAAGGAACAAGTTTTTAAAAACGTATTACGCTAAACGAACCATTCGAAGGAAATTACCTATCCGTGTAAATGGGATCCGCCTGATCTGTTCAGGCTTTCAGCGAGTAACGACTAAAACGGGGCCCCGACGGTGAGTCGAAAACATCTGTTTTTATTTTTATACCCCATCACATTCTGTAGAGCGAATTATTATTATTACTATTACGAGCGCGCGTGGGCAAAAGTGCTTGGAATATTTTAATCTACCGTGGCTGATAATATTATAAACATTATAGTTTATATTATTTTTAATACAAATAGTATAGCGCATAGTAGTACTATAGTATATTATTTGTATTACGTGCGTATTATATTTAGGTATACGGATTCGTTAAAGTTTCTTTGAAGGTTTATCTTTAAACGCGCATGTTTCACCGTTTTAAAAGTTATTAGACACAAGACTTCAACCATAATAATCATTATTATGAAATTCTCTATAAACTATAAAACGTTGAACATTCTAGAAACGTTTGTGATATTAGCAGTATTTTCGTACTACGTATATTATAATATAATATTGATATTATTACATTGAGTCTGATATCTATTTATTATTACACTCAATACTTCTATGCAAAGTATATATATGTAAGTATAACCTACTCATTACATAATATGATATGTATGTGTGTGTATAAGTGTACATGACTAGAATAATTATTATGGACTTTTTCGTTTTAGAACCTTATCGGTTTGACCGATTCAAGTTTTTGTAAAGTAATTAAGTTTAATCATGAATAAACTTATAGTTTACTATCATAAGTTTCACTAGCATAGACGTATACACTGTTATCACATTGCTGAGTTGAAGTTCTTAGCTTGTAAGTTGTCTAACGTGTCTGTATGTCTTCTTCAAAGCTGAAAAACTAATAATCAACCATTTTGCACCATACATTATTATTATATTATGTATTCAAACCGTATCGAAAAAATTATTGAACATATATTTTTTATTGACCAACTTAGATGTATGAACTTTATCATAGTTTTAGGCTAAATGTCAAGTAAACCTAAATACGGATGAACGTAACACTTGAGAAGACGTATAAGACGTTAGAAATAGTTTGCCTACGAGTTCAGCAATAAATATAACGATAATAATAATATATTCAGTAATTTAATATTAAAAATTGTTTCTTTGAATTTCATAATACAGTTAAATTCCTTTTTAATGGTATCTAAAAAAAACTCAGAGAATAAGATTTATATATCCGGACTTCGTTATATCTGGATTACAAAAAAAAATATTTGTTTGTTTATTATTAGAAAAATTGTTTTATTAAATCAAATGTTATAATATTATTTATTACTATATTTTTAATCATACGAGTATATCATTTATAAATCATCAGTCGTAATTCATATAGATTATACTAATGAGGAATTCTAATGCAAAGCAGAAGCGCGGATTTTGTAATCGGAAAAAGTAAAAATATTTTTAAGTATGCACTCCATCCAATGTAATTGTTTTATAGTGTCAAGGAATTCATTACTTTTCTATATTATATGTATTTTAATAATATTAAATTTCGTAAGTTATAACTTAAAATGTTGATACAGATTTCAATTATTTATTTACCTCAAAATGCCATTTGCGTATCTCTTAATATTTTGTACAGAACAAAGTTTTTTTTTACTTTTTAAAAGATTATTTTTTGCGAGTATTGTTATAGATAAATATGAAACCAATCGTAATTTCTAAATAATATCCTTAGGTTGTGTAGATAACTGTTGTAACCGATATCATTACATACGACAAAAATTACTAACACATTGTATATAAAATCAACCAAATACATTGCCGGGAATTATTTACTGGGAATATCGTAATCAATTTTCCGATGTATAAAAAATACAGTAACATATTTGGTATCAATACCATAATCGATCTATAAATTTAAATTTAAATTATAAGTTTACAGAATTTTGTTTCAAATAGCGAAATTTAAGACACGATCATCAATTCCTATGAATATTTTCCGTAATAACAAGAAAGGATTCGAAATATTTCTCGAGTTGTAATAAACTCGGCAGCGTGTGGCGATGTACATGACATTGACAACGAAGCTGCTATGCAAAATATAATACAAATGCGTCGCATAATTTATTTTCATGAATATTTTATACGAAAATATTCACCATGAATGTTCAAAAGTCGTCGTCCAACGGGTGTTTAATAATATATTATGATTATTATTACTATAATTTTTTTTTTTTTTTTTTATATTTTTCCGTTATCAAAACAATTGCACTGTAATGGCTGTGATAATTATTTTCTCGCAACAATAAGGACAATAGCTCCAAGGGAGAAATGACTAAACGGCGTCATCGGTCGACATATTTATATATGTATATATGTTTATATATATATATATATATTTGCACGCGTACGTGTATTTATATACATATAAAATAATAATAATAATAATAATAATAATGTAATAAAAATAAAAAAATAAATAAAAATAGAACCTCTGTGTGGGAAGGGGTCGACACCGCGTTGACGACCAGCTATTTAACCGATGATTAATTATCCCTTTGTTGTCGACGGGTCGCAGTTTTACGGGATGCCATCGCCGCGCCATTATATACGTATGCTATGTAGGTATATATGCCGACGTCGTAGCTACACCACTGCCGGTAATACCTGACGATCCTGACGAAAAGATGTATATTCATAACGTGGCGCATCTTTTATTTATTATTATTTAATACGCGAGTATATAACACTCGCTCGTGTATTATTATAAATATTATGATTATGATTATTATTATTATAATTATTATTATTATTATATTATATTGTACCTACCGCCTTTTAATGATTATTAATGGACGCTTTTGTCTTTCAGCAGAGGGCCCGCGCGTTCACCCTCGACATCGACGACGACGATGACGACGGTCGGTCGGCGGTGCGTTTGCTCGTGTACTTGTATACTTGTATTTATATATATATATATATATCAGCCGCGTGCGCGATGACATTCGACGAATACTGATATATTATTATTATTATTATTGTTACTACGTTATTACGTTATTATGTTATTATTATGTATTATATTCCGGCAGACGCACGAAAAGCGATCTTGTCGTTTCTGTCGCTGCCGCTACCGTCTATAGGGATGGCGGATTCCGTCACGGGCCGATGACGTTCGATCACGAGAAAAATATAGACACGCCGGTCGACAGACACGAAGCCCATTACAAGAACTAATTTTTATTTTCGTTTTCGGTTTTCTAGTTTTCATAAATTTATGAAGCAGTATGGTGCCCGATCAGGTTTGACGCCGTTCGATTATACGACCGGGGAAGGATTCTGAATATTTTTAGTTAATAATTCAAGAACATAGTTGAAGTAACAATACACATTAGTTGTATTTACTAGAACGTATCTCGAAGTGAAACAGTTTAGTATACTACTTAAATTCTAAATCATTAAGCTTATGTAATTGTTCTGCTCAATGAAAAAAAAATAATAATAATAATTTCAAGAGACATTTAATTTTTTTGAAGGGTGTGCATAAAATGTAATCGTTAAAAAAAAACATTTCTTATATTTTCGCTATAGAATTTACTATAATATTAACTGAACATAAATATTATAATATATATTATCTACTACAGAAAAAAATACTATCTCCATCGTGGAAAGAATTATTTACCATTAAACAATGGTAATATTAATTTTATTCGAAAGTATTTAAATTATATGTTTCATTAATTCAGAGATAAAATATATAAGCAGAAAGTCAAGGCTATTAATGAACTATAAACGCTTAGGCCAATGGTAGACAAAAATTTGTCACACCCTACCTCCCCTCCCCTAAAAATTGTCCTTAAATAAAATATTGTTCATTGATTTATCATATAGGATGTAACATGGTATACACAAAATAACTAGTACCGAATGGGCTAATGCTTTTGTTTATCTAATTGTAGCTCTTCGTTAAAACTCATATTTGCAATTGAGTATAGGAATAATATATATTAAATTAGATACAATTTTGTGTATAATATATAAGAGTAATTATTATTAACATTCAAATTAAAATCACGGTTGTTAATTGGACAACATTTTTATTAAAACCAATTTGATAATTAGACAAGTAAAATTATTTTTGTTTTATAACTATCAAAAGGATTGAAATTAATGTTAGATTTTTTACATACATTTCTGTGAGTATTTAAATAATCATAGAATGTACACTCGTTATGTTGTTTTGGTACACGTTGTATTATGAATATTTTAATTGAAATAAGAAAAACAATCGAATTATTTTATTACCAACTTCTGGGTGAATAACAATGGTGATTATTTAACATGATTTGAATTCTCGAACCCTCAAGTATTCACATTGTAATTGGTGTGTATTCAATAGTGTAGATCCACTTGGCGCAGATGGTAGGAATGATGGCAATGATTGCCATATTTTGGTTTGTATACACTTCTATTATTATATCTATTTAATTACTTCAACCATAATTCAATTAATAACTTACATAATTATTAACATAGTAAATTACTGAAAATTGGTTTGCTTCCCTTCATATGAGCAAAATATGTATATTAAAGTGAAAAAACAGTATTCAGACACAATAATGTATGAAATATAACCAACGTCACTATCATAACTTATCACGATTACACATTATTAAATATTTATTTACTAAAGACTGTTGCTTTATTATTATTATAAAGATTCATACCTATTATCGGTTACAATTAATTAAAAAATTATGCGTTGGGCACGTAATTCAGTATTCATTTGTTACATTATGTGTAACACGGCATCGTTGAGCTTTCGAGAAAACCTTTGACAGTGAACCCATACCTGTACCTGTACGTTACAAAAAAGGAGAAAAGGCATAACGAATGACAGGAACAAAAACGATAAAAACAACCACTCCCCGAATTAATAACATCCGAGTAAAAATATAAAACAAATATCATTATTATGTTTAATGTTTTTGTTATACTCCTGGAAAGTTCTTTCACGCGTAATTCATAAATAATGGAAATGCATTAACATTTTAATGAAATACTGGAAACTATAGATCAAATGACATCGTAAACATAAAAAAAAAAAAGAAATAGAAGTAAAAATGTATACAGAATACCTGAAAAATTGAGCGGACGCCGGCAGGGAAAATATAGACTTTTGGTTTTTTTTTTTGAACGGGCATTCTGTGTTTATTGCTACTGCAAAATTAACATCCGGTATAAACGGCAGTTGACAGAATTATTCATGTACGGCAGACATTTTGCGGTTAATCCACGAGGCTAATGGAACAAAATACGATTACGGGCGCATACACGTCAATCGCCGTCAACGACAATATGCCGGTGGGGGACGCGCGAAATTTGCAAATAAAGGTTTTTTATTTTTTTAAAAGTTTTCACGTTAACCAAACATTAGGTAATTGAAAAACATTCCCAAAACGTGGTAAATATTTTATTGCTCAGAAGATTAAACAGATGCATTTTAAATGAAACAGATTTTCATATAATACTGTTAAGTACGTACCTATATATTTTACAATTATAATATACTTGACATTAATCGGAGTTTTTAGCGAGACTTTGGTTGAGAATCACGTTGCAGTCCCTACAGTTTTGGGCAGAGTTAAACCAAATATTTTTCACAGTTATAAAAAATGTTAATTTATTATTGATTTGTGTATTATGTGACAATTTCTTTAATTTTAAATTGAATTTCTCGAAAAAAATTCTTGAATACCGTATCAATTATGAACTAAATATTTTATTTTATTAATATTAACAATACGCGGAAAATTAATTATTAATTCATACATAAAAACAAATTTCTATACAGAAATTATCAGTATGTTCGCCATTACATAATTTTATAGACAGCTAAGTTAATTTTAAAATTATTTTGTTTAATTTTATTGCATTTCTTCAAAACCGTTCGCACTGGAAAGTAAGTGTTGGTGTATGTTCGTAATGGAATTAATTTAAGACGATTTTTTGTTAAATTTAATCGCAATAAAATATGAAAATAAAATTGCTCCGTTTATTCAAAACAAACATGTAGACATTTTTTACCGTTATCACAATTTTCGACAGAAAACGATTTCAATTTTATTAAATGACAGAATTAGATTCGTGAAGACAGATCACTGCATATAGCACATACCTCTTGATAAACACCAATCAAAAATAATACTTTATTATAAACACTATTGTTGATTACAAACTACTTATAATCAACGATATTTTCCAATAATGTAAAACGTTTCAGACTCGACAGAACGACATGGTTGGATTCTGCGCGCTTCGATGTCTACAAGTGAATTATTATGATTACAATATCACTATTAATATAATTATAAATAAAACGAGCTATTCATTGTATTTACTTCAGTTCAATGATAATAACGATATTGGAAACTAATAACCGAACCGCTTCAGGATGTACGTGCGTGTGTAAACCTACATTATACGGAAGCGTGTGTAAAGAATGCAACGACTGCTATATGTTTAAGATGTACCACTATGTTGATGCGATCATGGGTTGTTTTGTAAACAATAATAATAATAATAATCTTAATTTAATAATGAAACGACGCAATAGTTATAACAGTGCGCGTGACTTGCCTTGACGCAAGTACATAATATTCATTTGGTTTTGGCTGACTGAGTTTAGAACATAATTATTTCATAAATAACAATGTTCATCATATTATTTATCAACATTATATTTTGTCCACAATCATAACTTTTCTGTATTTTGTTTGACGTCAGAATTATTATAAAAATCTAAAGCTAATACAATCTATAACTATTTGTTCAATTTAATTTTCGATTCAACGAAGTATTGTATAAGATTTCCCATTGAGTAAATAAACTACTTAAAACAATTGCTTACATAGAAAATAAATCAAAATGCTATATCAATAAAATCCTCATATCAATCAAAATCTAAAAATTATACTTCAAGTATCCATACATCAAGTTCCAGTGATAATAATCAATATTACACATTTTAAAAAGAAATTGAGTTTTGAATATTTAAATTAATTAATTTTCAATCGATCAATAATTTAATAATAATTGTCTTCACTGTTCTGTGACGTTATCAAGTATACTTGGTAGTTACGTGCATATATGTACGGTATACACATAAATAAAATTCTATATTATTTAACTCGTATATATTTATAATAATCGTGTAGGTTTTAAGATCGTAAAGCGAGAAATCACATTTGTTTTATATCCTGGAACCAAAATATATGAATGAATAGTGCACTACCTTGCAAAATGAAAAACCCACCTACCCTTCAGCGAATACGCATCGTGGCAGTTCAAACTAGTTGAATCGAAGAGATTTCGAAAGGGTTTTGCGATTAAGATACTTCATAAATACAGTACAACTTTGATATCTTTAATCTGAAGGAAAATAAGAATAAATGCGAGTCATCAAAGTTTCAAGTCTGTAAGACTCAATTAAAATAAATTATCATATTTTCCAATCATTAAAAATGCATACGAACTCTATATCTTACGTAAAAGTATAACTTCTAAAAATACAATAATTTGAATGTTATTATACATCATGTTCGTATAAATTTATTTATGCATAGTTATCACATAGTAGTACTTGAAAAATTGATACGAATTATGTAAATGTAAAAAACTCAACAATGATTAACGTAGCGTATAAAAAAAACAACGAAGAACATTGATGTTTGCTTGAAAAAATATGCTCAGTCGTCAATTCCAATGGAAATATTAATGAAAGAATTGTGTTGAACAAATATTCTAAATATCAGACGATTAAAACAATAATAGCGTTTAAACTTACTTCTTATGTTTTAGGACTTTGCCCATTTGCGTGGGTACCAGAAAACCCGGAGTCACGAAACATTCATAATATATATTTGTGTCCGAAATGAAAACGTTACAACTACATTGTGGTGCGATAAGGAAATTCGTAGGCACTTAATTCGCAGTAGAACGGTCGGAGCGTTTAACATAATGTGAAGGTGTGCCGTAGTGGCTTCGCACTGGGTTACGTTTTTCGTCGAGTTAGTTGACCTACCCGGATCGCGTGGTTTGACTATTTTGATTTAAAACTTTCTTTACATTGTGAGTTAAGTGCGCAACCACGGAACATCACAAAACGCTGATAGGTTTGAGCGCTTTTTGATTAACGCGAAAGAATGAAGTGGTACGAGCATAGGCACAATTGTGTATGGACTGAGGGTGGCTCGGCCCTCTCAAATAAATAAAATATTTTTAGAACGCCATGATAAAACGAACTATCAAACGATTTGAATCCTTTAAAAAATAAACGATCTATCTGTAATCACAGGATATATTTACTAAAAAAAGTAATTTTTAGTTAAATTGTGACTTATCAACTTTCATAAATTAATAATTGTATTACTGCTACTACTACTATTATGGTAACATGCACACTGGATTACCGTCCGAATACACGCAAAAAACGTACTACCCAATAATAGTTTACAATATTTCGCTTTCAATATCAAATGCGTGTTCGAAGGAGATTATACGATATTGTAACACATAATATATACAAGATTGATTTTTTTTTTTTTTTACTCATTTCATTGTAAATTTGTTTTCTACATTTTTAAGTAAAATATATTATCGTATGGAATTTACTGTAATTTTTATATGTACAACGTATACGTTACGATCAAGATGGACAAATCAGTCATTGTCATATAATGCCCGGATATTGTATACAATACCTGAGATACTTGGGCAAAGTAAACAATAAATATTTAATTCTCATATAGATTGATGGTTGTAACACAATGCCTAGCCATTGCATACAATACTAAACCTAGCGTGGGCAATATAAACACTAGAGTTACTTCAGAATCTTATGTTTTATAATTTATTTTACACGACGTCCATCGATAACCAACAATTAAATCACAATTATTGTTATATTGGGCCATATCTATCGTAGCCAATGTTATACATATTGCCGTTTACGTGTGCCGTACAGTGCCGTATTATAATTGTGTTCATAAGTGTCGATGAAGTACTCGGTGGTCATTTGTCACTAACAGAAGTATTTACACTGTTCTAAAATCTAGGAGACCAAGGCTATTAATTATGTACTTGTGGTCTAAAACGCGAACCAAGGAGATACAAAATTTGTATCCATTTACATTTAATGTAAAACTGCTGGATACCTACGCAACTATAAATGCCATAATGGTAATACTTGTACAAATGTTTCAATGTTCAATAAAAATCAATAGAAATAATATATTATCCATTTTGTTTACTAATCAAATATCTTAAAAACATATTAAACAGAATTATAAATGACAATAATATGTGTATTTTGTTAACTAGGCACTTTAGGTACTGGCCATTGTATACAATGTCTGGATTATGTGAATAATTAACCATAAGGGTTGAATAACTTAGACGTTCTAAACTTTGTCCGGTTAATGTTTACAATGACAATTTATCCACTTGGACCGTAACATATATACTGTAGATTACAAGTTTTCTCTATTCTCATACCAACTAAATGGATTTCAAGAATTATTTTTTAATTTTTTCGTTTAAACGACAGTATTTATTTTTTATTTTTTTTTTTAACTCATATATTCTGGAGCAAGATAACTTTTTGAAAATTAAACAGCACACTAAATAAGTAGATAGCTATTTATGAGTACATAGGGTTTCTTAAATTAGTGGAGTGGAATAGCAGGAGTATCCTGTAAAATATTAGAGTATTATGCTTCACTCAAAACACATAAATTTACCAAGAGAATGTGTGTATATGTTTGTATGACATTAAAAAACCCACTATGTTTATACTCATGTATTCACGGGTCGAACGTGTAACATCATTGTATTGGTACATTTAATAGCTGTTTCTGTGCCCTGCCCACTTGTAGGTCACTTTTTTAAAATGTTATTTTTTTATATAATATATTACGAGTACTTTTATAGTTACGTTACGCGAAAATGATTAGTAAGTATAATAAAGTCATTATTTCGTTTTATCTACAAAGCAAACTGCAATCATTTTTTAAATAAACTAGGTAACCGAAAGATTATTTAATGGCATATTATACCATTGTTCGGCTTTAGACTCCCTTGAGTACCATAAACCTTATGATCCATGTAAATTGATTTTATTCTGGTCGCAATTTCGTCTCAATTGGTAGCAAGGCCGGAGTGTAAACGCAATTTCGCACTGATTTAAATAGGTACGCGATGGTTTGTGTTTACAACATAATAATAGCACATAATTTCAAGGGCTAGATTATATCAAATGATCTAGGTATAAATATTTTATGGCTTGTACGCATTAATAAATAATAATTATCTTACGATAAAACAAACATAAAAAAATTATTTTTGAATGACAAAAAAATATTATTTATCGATTTGAAAAAAAAACCAAGAGATAAAAGTTTATTTATAAACCTAAATGCGTAAATGTGTATAATATAAATGCGTTTGTGCAATACCCATTTTAAAAAGCAGTAAACGTCTGGAGATTTCCCGTCTGGAAAAAACCTCGATTGGACTTGCGAAAAACTAGTGAAATTGAGTGCAAACATTTCCAACAAAAAAGTTTTCAGTGGGAATTCGCACAACGATGAAGATGTGAAATGTTTTATCACGGCCGGGTGTGGAAAGTTTATGACCGTGAAAAACTTAAACGACGAGTCGGCGGTTTCTTTAAAGAACTAAGAAGCCAACGGCTAAATTATGATACACCAAGAATAATAGTAATATAGTGATTAAATATCTCGTTAAATATCAGATGAATAAAATACGTAAAAACACAATGTTATCGTGTTGTTATTTTCTTGTGTACACGCCATGCATAAAAAGTTTTCGTGTAGGTGCCAAAAAGACGAACGATCGCACGAGGCACGAATCACAGTTTTCTGCACCATTGCACCTCGTACATTTTGATACGTTTTCACGGAACGAATTTCACAAAATGCGCGGGATAACAATATTTTAACACATAAACTGTTGAACGATAAACGGTATTGACAGATAATTGATATTGTTAAATTACATAAATTATTATAGAAATTATTAACATTTATGCGCTCTGCTATAGTGTTCCGTATTACAATGTGTCTTTACGAATTTTTCGCTTATCCGAAGTACAAGTATAAACCGTGTTTCTTCACCGCGGGATCGTTGAATCCGTCGGATGAACTCGTGTCGTCGCGAAACAAGACTCGAAAACAAAACGTTTCCACGCGTCGAGAAGTAAAAATATGTTCTGCCCCCCCCCCCACTTCCTCCCACCACGCACGTACAGTGTCGTGGCGATAACCGTTTGGACCGTTTAACAACCAACGACCAATAACCGGTGTAACAGTAACAACAACAACAACATAATGTACTTACAGTCCACGCTAACTTTGATGCGTTTGCTGACCGACGGGGGCACAGCGTTGGTGGCGATGCACAGATAGGCGCCCATGTCCAGCCGACTGATCCGGTGCAACTCCAACGTGGGTTCCGCCCACTCGTTCACTGCACGCGTATCCCAAGGCGAACACATGAAAACAGAACCGCGGTCGCGGTGTACATTGTTAAACACAGAACAGAATCGCGATAAGCGTCGCGACGCGGTACGCTTTCTCGAACGCGACGCACTGCCTAACCGACGTGGTGGTCATCGACCCTCTCCCCGCGGCGTAGTGGTGAGGGTTGGGTAGCACGAGGGGAGGGGGTGAGGAGGGAGACGACGTGGTCGTTGCGCGGCAAATCTTGCCGTGCGCGAATACGATAATAAAACGTACGACTCGTACGAATGCCGTGGAGGGGGGGAACCGACGTGGTGGCGGACGGATAGGTAGCGGTGGGCCGGGTCGAACTTTTGCCGGTCCGCGTTCGAAAAGTTTTCGGATTCCTTTGTGTAGGACCGCGGGACCGCTGCGCCGTCGATGATTCATTGCCACCAATAAGGATTGTTGCTATTAAAATTTCCCCCCGCGGTATTATTGTTCCAATTAAACGGGGGCCCGGCGAGCGAATAAGACAAATTCCTCGTGCCCGCCCGCGCAAGCATAGCCGTACGACCGGCGACGATAATTATTATCGTTATTATTATTATTGTTATTATTGCTGTTTACGTTTGATATTTCCGTTTGTTTCCGTAGGCCGCGGGTCGGCAACGGACGTGAGGATAGGTGGGGGGGAGGGTCGGGGATAAATGATAGGGCTGATGGTAGAGAGGGCAAAGATGTGCGCCTAAAACTTTTGACCGTCGCGACGAGACCTCGGCTCCGCAATTTCGATCTGCCGCCCGATGTTGCCATTGTTGAGTGCATAATATACGTTGACGAACGGATTTCGTCCGCACGCGTGCAGATAACAATACAGTGGTACAGCGGAATAACTACGTGCAAAATGTTTAGGTGCACGGTATGCGAATAAAATGTTGTGCACGAGTTCGGCTTATAATAATACGGTGGTGTACGTACAGTTTTCGATTTAAGGGCGGGACCCTGCGTGAAACAGCGCCAAATTCGAATCTCGGTGTAGGGAGTGAGGAGGCCGTAGTAATTGTTCACTGAATTTTGTTCGCAGTAACGTATTGAACGTTTTCGGTAAAAGCATCAGTAAAGTATTGACAAGTTACCGAGTGAACGGTTTAAAAACACTGACACTGCGAAATGATGCGTTTAAATACAGACTTTGAAAGATTCATCGAAAACCCTGCCCACCAAACGGGTTAGAACATACATGTATAAAAATCATTTTTCTGCACAATTATACATGCGAATATAGCATTAGAGGTATATGTACATTTCCCGTCTTAGAACATATTTTATAAACTATCTTCGATCTACCACCTCATGTTATCAGATACACTCGATAAGTTGTTACTGTTGAGTATGTTAAAACTAGAATAGAAATATGATGATTGAGAGTTCAATACTATACTCCCCTTCTCCACTTCTATCGAGCCGGTGGTATTTTGAAGATTTTTCGTTGCTCTAAACTTTTAAATTCAATTTTTAATAACATTTTTTAATATCCGTACCAGTTAAGGTCTTGTTGATGTTGATTTGCAAACCGTCGTCACGTTTCCATTTTATTTCTGGTTTAGGGTACCCGTCCACATGGCACGTAAGCGATACGTTTGATCCTTCTCGAACTATTGCGTCGGAACTGCTCAACGAGTCGGAAATCGACGGCGGCACTGTTGGAAAAAATACATATTATTATTATTATGACTATTACATACTACAGCGTTATCAATTCTATTTTATCTCATGTATAATGTATTATTATAAGGTTAATCACACAATTAATAGTAGTTGTACGAACTACGTAGTTTTTACAGTTCAAATTGTGATGGCTTTGATTCCAAAGCTTAACTCGATACCATAGAAATACCCGAAAAACGATTAAATCTATAAAGCAAAATTAACTAAATTACAATAATGGTTCAAGGTTGACATTTGTTTACACTCGAAATATACAATACCGTTAATCAAAATTTGAATATTTTTTTTACACTGTTATTTTTTAACCATTTCATTACCCGTTGTTCAATAATTTATCATTTTTAATTTTACATGGTTTATTTTATCTTAAAGAATTCATTAGTCTTATTTGGTTTTGTTAAACATTTCAATCATTTTCAATTTCGTAATAATGAGAGAAGTGTATTGAGTGTTTTAGTATAAATCATGATTGAAAGAATCAGACATCAATTGTGTTAATTCATATTTTAAAAAAAATTTTTGTCGATTGGAAAAGCAATGTGTGGAATTGGGTTATGTATTGCAATACTGATATCGTGCTAAAACTGAACTATTTTCATATTATATAAACATAAAATGTACGCATATTATAGGGTTTGGTAATTAGAGAACTAATTTACTAAGTTTCGCATGCGTTAAATTTAAAAGTTTATTCCAAACATAGTATAAATAACCATAAAGCGATAAGAAATTTAAATACATGATCTGAACAACTTTTATAGAAATTACACTTATCATATAACCTATAAACTTATTATGGACATTTAACATGTTAACATCACTATAAATTGTCACACTGTTATATCTATAAGTACTGAATATGTTAGTGTATTGAAATCAGTGCTTTCGAAATTTAATGAGTACACATAATGAGTTATATTTACTGTTGTGCGAAAAACTCTATACGCGTGGTTATTAAAAAGTCACATACAATACATAATAAGTCTTTTAACTGTTAAAATAAAAAAAAGGTCATATTTTTTTCCTGGTTAAAACGCTCTAAACAATTTAATAAACACACATACAAACACAACCTAAACGACCGTTATGAAAACATAATTGTTAGCTTTAGGTATCATACAAATTATTTAATTCGAGATGAAATGTGTGAAGTTTTAATTACATTTACTTTTAATTCAAAAATAAGGTCTAACATGCTGTACAACCACAACCGATTTTCCACTCATTGCGTCAAAAAAATACATGCCCGCTCTGTACACATCGCATCATTTGTTCAGAACATTATACCATACGTTCTATACTATCCCATGTAATTAAATAAAAATATTTCCACGTGAAAACAATAAAAACGTATTAATTTTATTATAACTCTCAACGAAAACATGTGGTAGGTAAATCGATTCATGGTCGATTTTTCCGAATCATGAAAAATTAAAATATAAAAAAAAAAAAACAGAATTTAATTATCTTCAAAAAAGACGGATACATACATTACATTAAGTACTTAAATCTACATTGGACACTCTGTTCGATATGACGTGCTAACAAAGTTGGTTTTGCTAATTGTGTGATTTGGAACATTACTAGTTGGGAATAAGTATTAAAGACGTGTTAGTGTACGAAACTATTTGTGTGTACAGGTAAATTCTCCGTCGAACTGCAAAAAGTCAAATGACAAAAACGTAAAGTTCGCACGCTGGTTGTCGTTCACAAACAATGCGTATCAGTTGCTCGTACATGGGGAGTGATTTAAAATCATTCTCTAACAACAAAGATCGGTTGGTCGGGTGAATAAGTTCGATTCGTGGGTGTAGGATAATTGAGAATGTACATAACATAACGTATAGAAGCGGACTACGGTTTAAGAGTCAATAAACACCTTTGAAAGTGATGGAAAATCGAGAAGACATTATTTTTTCGAACATTAGCGCGGAGAGATGGTCGTAATTTTTACAAACAGTGGACGTGGCACGCCAAAAGGTCGAGCACACCTGCTGTACCCGGTGTGTGATCGTTTGACGTTTACGTGGTGATCGCACCGATACACATGTACGGGAATACAATACACGGTTCGGGGGCGAGATGTGTCGTAGAGAAAATAATTAATATTACACATATCGACGGCGAAAGCAGCGTTGGCAATAAAGATTAGTGATGTGTCGTACATATATATTTTCATTCTTTTATTTTCCTTCTTTTCAAAGGTCAGGACGTGTGCATGGCATTCCAATAAGATGCGAGCACACGCACACACACTTGCCGCCACGCACATACATTTGCACACATTCGCACACATACAAATACCTACACACATACGCCACAGATGGCGAGAAGTAGCTTAGGGCCAACGGTAGCGGTTATACCTCTGCACACCCCCAAGCGTGTATATTCCCCTTCGCCCCGGGCAGCCGGCCTTAATGCAAAACGTGCCTCACTTACTAATCTATTTTTTATTCCCCCTTTATCGTCCTTTATTGCTGGCCTCTGGACCTTTACACGTCGACCGCCACCGCGAACTCTTTCCCTTTCATCTAAACGCGTATGAAATGGAAAAAAAAATCGTTTCGCAATATTGCCGTGTTTTGATATCCCGTATGTCTTTTCCCACGCCCTAAATCAGTGAACGACTGGGAGAGAGTGAGAGAGAGCAAGAGAGAGATAGTGAGAGAGAAAATGGAAAAAAGCTTATTTTCGAGCGTACAGATGAACCGCACGAGGATAGAGTAAAAAATTGTATTATACTATTACCACAGCATTTTCTTTTGACAATAACCATTAAAGTTGTTTAAAAACCCTGGAGCATAACATAAATTATAAATATGTTAACGTACACCGATCAATTCAACTGTAAGTTTTATATTTTGTTCATAAAACATAAATGAAGGGAAGGTAAATTAATTTTACTTTTAAACATTTTTAAATTTGTATGAATCAAAAAATTATCATTGATATCAAAAGAATTGTAAACAATTTGATTGTGAACTTTTTTTTATGAAAATATACCAATGGTATCATATTCCAACTTTTTTATAAAAATATACCAATCGTACCGCATTTTATACCTTTATGAGTTTTTAAACCAAAAATGTAATCATAATTATTAAGTTGATTATGTTATTGATATTTATAAATTATACATTGACAATTTACCAATACACGAGTGAAAGTGTATGAAATCTAAAAATTAAATTGACCATCGAAGTAAGAAACACTTGTTAAAAATAAATGCATAGAATATCCACAGTAAATATGTGACTTTAAAACTATACAATTGAAACAAAGGAACAGCTCAAAGTAAAATTGATAATCAATTTACAAAGTGATAACTATTAATTTAATTCTGAATTAATTATATGTGTTTAATTCCTAGAAAATTAACGAGTTATATTCGTTGATAAAAATTTAGAGTATTTATTTACAAAAAACATACGGGTTTATATTATTTCTACATACCCCAGTAATGACAATCATTATTTTTCAATTAATTTTAAATTAATGATTTTTTTCAAAACAACCATAGAATTGTAAGTAACAAGTTTTAAAAATATATGAACAACATAATGTAAAAATTACTAATAAATCTATAGAATACATATGTAACTAATGTAAACCGTTGCTAAGCCTTTATTAAATTGTAGAAAAAAAATTCACATTTTTTTAACTGCGATTCCAATTCTTTATTAGAAATTGTATACGCGTATAGTTAATCTGACTGAATTTATAATATATGTACGTAATCAACTAGATGTGAAAAGTAGTATTTATTTAGTACTACTTTATACTATTTTTCACATTAAATAAACCACATCACAGCAAAATACTAATATACGTAAAATGTTATTTATAGATTAGATCGTATTCGAACCATAATCTACATTTGAAAATAAATGATAAAAAACATAATTGATTGTCATAAAATAATTAACTTTTATTTTACGTTTAATTAAAAATATATTTTATTCTCGTTAACCATTGACTTGCGTTTCTAAACAAACTACAGTTAATTTGTGAATGGAAATATTTTATCGATAAATATTGAAAACTTTCGTTTTCATTTCAGAAAAACAAAGATTACATACTCAATTATTCTTCAGAGCATAAAACATAATACCTAACAATTGGGTAAACATGTATGGTTATAGATATATCATCAAAGCGTATCAAGTGCCCTACCAAACTTGACTTACGAATGATAATGACGTATTTTCCTCTTCGAGTGTCCTTTATTTTTATTTGTTACGTACATACATACACACCAACGTATATATAAACATATTATGAACGTGTAGACGATAACGAACAGTCGGCATCTGTAGTCTGAAGGGCCCATTCGGAATGACGACTTATTGAAATGCTTTTCGCGCCCCATGTACTTCCCAGTTTGTATAGAATGTTGTTCAATATTCATTCAGCCAACCGATGCATAAGAAATCATAAAAATATCTGTAAGTCCTATACATTAAAGCGGAAGTGGAACTGATGTCAGCACACCACAGGGTGTACATCAGAAGATTATTCAAAATAATACAGACAAGGGAGGCGGGCTATTAATCATAATATTATTTTTTTTTTTTTTTTACTACCAACGCTTATTTTTATAAAAAAGAACGGGAAGTATCAAAAAATACAAATCATTACAACAATTTAAAATCATACAACAAATTATTTGAACATCATTGGATTATTACAATACGTATGAAAAAAAAATATTACAAGAATGTATAGTGTATTAAAATAATTTAAAAAAAAAAATATATATATATATATTTCTGTTAGGGATGGACATGAAATTCGAATATCTGAATTATCCGAATATCCGGATATTCAAATCTGGATTTGAATCAAATTCGTATTCGGATTTTCCGAAGAATCCGGATAAATGAATTTGTTTTTTTTTATAACTTATGATTATTTTAATTTATAGGTTATTGTTTTTTATGTTAAATATTATATATTTATTTTCGAAAATCATGTAATAGAATTAAATTAATTAAAATTAAATTTATATAAAAATCCGATTATTTCCATCACTAATTTTCTACAATATCAAATAATTTGAATTCGTTAACTTTTTTAACAATTGTTTTTAAATTTTTAAATATCTAAACAACTAACTTTATCGAAATGATGAACCGTCAAAATCACAAAAAATGAAACGGTACAAACTGAAGTTGTGACACGATATACTTGATTGAAAATAAATTATAATATTATTATATGAGTATCAATGAAATGCTTGAAGTATTTTTTTTACTTATTTCAAAATATATTTATAATACTTTGGAATATAAAATAAGAATTATAAAATAATTTGAGAAAAACCATCACAAGTAAATGTTGATAAAATAATAAAACAATATTGTACAATTGTTTAACAATTATATTTTTGAACAAAAGTATGATTTTTCTACTCAAAGGTTAGTATAAAATAATTTTGAATAGATATAGAAACTAATATCTAAATAGTATACTTCTGTTGAAGGAATTAGATTATTGAAAACAAAATAAACGTAAGTTTGGAATAAGTAACAGAAGGAAAATTATATATTAAGTAATTGAAAGAAAATGTATACTTCTGAATTTGAACATCTCAGATTTAAAAAAAAAAAACAAAAAAAATATTTTAGGGTAATATTCAATTCCGATATGCATAATTCATATTACTATGGGTCATAACTAAAGCAAGAGAAGAAAGTTCACTGATCAAATACAGTAGACAGTACACAGGTGTGGCCTATAGTTTTGATTTTTGACTTTGAATACTAAATAAAATATGATAACCTTATTATATAACCAATGTTGGTTGAATTAAAAAAAAAAAATTAGAGTAAAATAACATTTTGACCCTAAAACTGTTTATTTGTAAGGAATAATTGTATGCGATATAATACACCAACGGTTTGAATTTAAATATGCAAATGTGTATAATACGATATGCTTCAAACTATAACAGTACAAGACAATGTTTACTTAGAAACAATTACTACATTTCTTTGTAACAATAACTTCAAAGTACATTATATCGCGACTGGTGATGTACAAATGAACTATAATATATGCAAACCAAACAATTGGCAAACATTCTTTACTTATCTTTCTGGAAATACCTTATTAGACGTATAGAACTCATTACAAACTTCGTATATTTATTTTATGGTGTTGAGTTCTATAAATCCATTAAAAAGATTTTTTTATAAAATCTCTGTAGGCATGTTTAAAAAATATTTAAATATATATGAATATATAATATTAGTTTGCGTCTTCTCCTCTACACTAAACCTTTAATTAATTATTTGATTGTCTTAAATGTAAAACATAACGTGTACATTATTACGACTGATTTCACTAAAAATAAAACACTTTATCGTTTGGATAAGTTACAAGACTTAAATGAAGGTCAGAGTGTGATTATTTGAAAGTTACGGTAAATCGTTGTGATGAAAACAAATTAAACAAAATACAGTGTAATAATACTTTGAATTGTAAATATTAATATAACACTACACTTAGCTTTTCGATATTTATTTATTTAGTTATTTTTTTTTTTTTTTTTTTATAAAAGTACTGGAAAATTTAATATCTCACAATGAATATGTATTATTTATTTTTAACTACTATTATTTTTTTCTTCAAATATGTACATGCATCAATAAGAACATTTAATTCTCTATCACTATATTTTATTTTATTTTATTTATTTTTTTTATGAACCCAATCATCAATATATTTACTATTTTAGTCAGGTTGTTAAAAAAAACCTAACCATAAAACTTTTATACGAACATTTTAGTCTAAAATATATAAAACAAAAAGATTATACAAAAAAAAATTAAAACAGTAGTTCAATACCTCAGTACAAAAATAAAATAACGATTTTTAGAATGCAAAAATATCATAGTCAACTAGACAAAACATTAATAGTTCTAGAGATTAACACTAAAATAGAAAAAAAACCAAGTATTTATTAAATAAATAAAACAACATTTTAAAACTTTTATTTCCCATTCTTTAATTCCTATTGTAATTTTTTATCAGTTACAACTTCAAGATATTGCCATCAAGTAACGATTTACATCTTGGAGAGAACAATTAATTGAACTCAAAACACTTTTTGGATTTCCAATATCTATAATACGAATAAAATCTTCACATCTTTTTTTTTTGAATTTTTTATTTGACGTGTAATGCAAAGATTACTTTGACTTCCATAATAATATTAACTAAACATTTTTGTGACACGGCACTTCGTATAGGCAAAACAGGTACACTATTATATAAAAAAAACAACCTTTTTATAAATTTAATTGATCCATTCAGTTCTTAAATTTTTCTCGCTTTTTCTTCAAAATATGCAAACTTTTTCCACCACCTCAAAATTGGCTGATTTTTACATACAAAAAGATACTCTTATTTATTTATTAACCTTAAATACATCCAAATAACATTTTCTCGTTTTTTCTCTAGCTTATTTAATTATTAAATAATAATAATATTATTATACCCGGCCAAAAACACAAACCGTTTATTAAATTAATATTTCGTCTAAATTAAGAGGAAATAATAAGGACTCATTTTTAAATAATAAACTAAAGTTCTATTTTTTTTTTTTTTTTTACTGCACCGAAACATATTGAAAACTGATCATTACTGTTAATTATATTAATATGTTGGAGTGTGAACAAGTGCAAAGGTTTGATTCACTTAATTTAATGTTAATTCTATAAATGAGGAAACCTTTTTTAAGCGGAACTATTTCACTTTTAACGATTCAACGTTAAAATGTTAATTAATAAATAATGTCAATTAAGTTGTCACATAATATAATTTTGAAAATAGAATATCCATCAGCTTTGTATAGGGAAATAAGATTATAAATTCTCCTTTACTTACAATATAAACGGTGTTGTCGAAAATTCGTAATAAATAAATATATTTGTATATCAAAAAATTAAATTAAATTCGAACCTTGAAAAGAAAAAACAATGATTCGCATTACATATAATATAGTATACAAACATGTGATATAGTTTTCGGAATGTCAAAACTTTATCTCGGAATTCTGTTATGATCACTCATCTTTTTGTATTCCATTATTACTGACCACAGACCTGAAACGAACAAGTGCACTTACACGACATGTTAGCTGGTAAAGCTGAAAGTCTCCCGAGAAATGTGACTTTTGTCTCTCTCCGTTGGTAATATAATATAGTGACCGGGTCGGTTTGTATTTTTATTTTTACTCTAGCCGCCGGGATAACGATACCCAATTTACTTATGAATCGCATCAAAGGACCCATATTACAACATGCGTACACACACACATACTCGCACATATAAATACACACTCGTACGCACGCACGCACACACACGTAAACAAAATGCATACCTTTTAAAAGCAGTTCCTTGTACTGTGTATAACATGTTACAAAAAGTAAAAATATATTTTCAATAATACAAGTCAGGTAAAGCTACTGGACGAATAAAATAACAAAATTCTCATATTAAGACTTTATGTTGGTTACTTTCAAAGTGTAAAATTGTATTAAAGAAAATACATTTTACATACATACTAATATTTGTGGTAAAAACAAAAGTGCAATGAGGTTTTTATATCATAATTTTTTTATTATATTATGTAAAATATAAATGGAAAATAACCTAAAAATGAATACTATGATTTTATGATTTATCTTAATTTATCCGATTAAATTATTTATTTTATATTTAACGACCCACAGAACCCATGTAATTATTTGTGGCAATTTTAAGACATTAAATTCGAAAACTCAAATGCTTTAAAATATGATATATATTAAAAATTACAAAACAATAGAATATTCATAGATCGTGAATTTCTTTTTCATTTTTATTTAATTTACAATTGTAAAACATATATTTATAGTGATCAGTAAATAGTTTTGATTTGAAATATATATTCAATTTTCTAAGTATATACAATATAAGATATACCATTACTTGAATTGCTACACATTTAGTTTTATTTCTGTAAAAACCGTATACATTTATTTTCTGTAAAATAACTTATATAAAAGTAAATTCTATATTATTCGACATATCATTAGATATTTTCGTATTATACGATTAGTATTCGAATTATTATTGTAGAATTATTTGCATAAGTTGTTGTTATTCTATACATGCATTATTTAGAATTATAAAACTTATTGATCGTAATGATTCAATGACTAATTTTATAACCTTATTCATACATGATAACTGGTATGACTAAACGTTAACTTAAAAAACTTTTAGAGTTAAATATTGCAGTAATATTCAATTTTGATAAGCTTATGATTAATATATATACCATATTTTATAAAATGTAATAATTAATTTTATAACTAACATATACATTATTACACCCAAATCTGTCTTTGACTCTGCAGGGGCCCTTGGGCGTACAAAGTGTAGGAGCTCTTTTAGAAAAAAAAAAGTACGAGTAATATAAAAATATCGGTATATAGTTCAAAATTGTTGTTGTACTTTGAAAATTGGTAGGTAGGGTATTATTTCGAATTACCTACTAATTTCCAAAGTTCAATAAACATTTTAAATTTGCTTCGATATTTGTAGACCTATCTCTTTGTTCAAATATGTATCGATAATATTATTTTATCATGGACATAACCTTGAAGCCTTTTACTGCAAGTCAAAAACTTGTTGTTAATCAAATTTTCGCAAAAAAAGTAATCATCGTATAGTATTTAAATTTTGAGTTGAAAATTGTTTAATAATATTTTTAAATTATATCTTATTGTTTAAGTTCGATAATCATATATTTATTTAAGATGGGTTGTGCCTATATGTTACAATATAATAATGTAAATTATATTTTTCCGAGCCTCTGTCGGTCGAGGGCCCCTAGTTCTGGAGCACTGGGCAAAACAAACAAACAAATAATTGAAAATATTTTGATAAAATGAACTCCTACTTAGAATTAAAATGTTAGGATTAAAAACTTGACAATTCCATAGGAAAATGAAAAATATAATAAAAATATGAAAACAGTGAATGATAAATGAGCTATAATAATAAATACTATATAAAATTGAAGAGTATATATTGCTTTCAAAAGTCTCCTTAAAATACATAAGCAAATCAGTGACTTCGATTTTAATTTTATGCTGTGCATGTTTAATGATAATTATTTCCATTAAATAATATTGTAATCATTGAAAATTTCATAGTCTAATAATCAAAAATTAAATATTTGATGAGAGCGATATACTACAAATAATAAGTGAAAACAAAATAAGATATTTTAATTAATAATAATGTACCATCTGTTAAAAACTCTATATTATTACTATACTAACATTATATTAGGCGACTCTAATGCTTTTTAATCAGTATTTATCAACGAGTAATACTTAAGATTTACCGTGTAGTTAACTTCAAACAGTTATCCTGAGGAATTTTGCAAAATATAAATTTGTTGTTCCGTTCAATAGATGATTATATTCGAAGCTCATAAGCCCATTAAATTAGCGTGACAATATGTGTTAAAAACGTAATTCATAATATCAACTCATTCGTGTCACGTAATATTACTGTTGAATGCGTTTCGTATTAATATTTCCTTGTTACTCGACATTCATTATCAAACAATTGTATGAACATAGTAATAATGCATATATTATAATGAAATACATTATGAAGTTAGGTACAGATTATAAGCAATAGTTATATATGATTTTAGAATATAACATCTTATAAATGTTGATGGATGCATGCATACAAAAACTAAATACTATAAATCGACATTCCAATAGTTTTATAAAATATAATTTTTATGTGATGACAAGGATTCAATAAATGGTGTCAATGCATATCATTTAAATCATTAAAATATAATTATATATTACATGGAAATAAAATCCAACCCATAATAACAATGAACGTAGTAAGTGCTAATTTTACAATCATTTTCCGGTAAAAGAGCATTTATGTTTAACACCAAGTGCAACGATTTATATAATAAAAAACAGTAACGCCATGTTTACAGTTTCGATTCCAGCAACTATATGTCTTATTCACTCGACAGTATTCATCAATAGAACAATGCTATTCAACGGTGTTGTAAATCAACCCATAATGATCGTTGGTTACGATTTACACACAACAGTATCCTTGCACATAGGCGTGCATACGGGAGGTACCCGATATTCCTGGGCACCCCAGAAATTTTAGGTTAGGATTAGCTAAAATAAGAATCCGAAAGTAAGGATCAGTATTTTAACTGATGTTGCTCAAATTAAACGTAATTAAATCTATAATACTCGATAAAAAATAAATGCCGTTTTGCAATAGAAGAAACAAAAATAGATTTTCTAAATTTTCGTACAAAAACTTATCACGATAATGTAACGGCTACAGCTGACCACAAAAGCACGTATCATAAATAATTGAGGCTATCTGAGAAAAATATACGAGATTCGAGGAAAACATATTAATTGGGACTAATGTACCACAATATTGAATACAAAATTCAAACCATGTTTAATTAATTATTTATGCATCATAATGCATTAAATATACCATCATGTTTCGTTAAGTTAGGGCTCAAAAGCATTGTAGGCACCCCTTGAAATACAGGTCTGCCGCACGGGCATACATAGCATTCAGTTATTTGAACGTCAAACACTTATATGCTATACATCGTACGTTATAATGCGACATCGGGACGATCGTTACGAGCGAAAATTTCGTTAAAGAGGGAACAATAATAATAATAACACATCGAAAGACAATGCAGGTCGGTATTCCATCGTGGAAACCGATCGTTTTGTCACACGTTTACCGGCCAGGACGCGATTTTACGATTTCAGATGGAAACATGGCGTAATGTTTCACACACGCAAAACGTAAATATATTTATTACCTATATGTGCACGCGTGTTGCGAATATATATATATATATATTTATATATATAAATATGCGATATAAATGAGCAACGGATCACCCTGCCCGCATTACCACGGATAAAAACGCTCCTCTAGGTGTGGGAGGGGGTAACTACCATCGCTTCGGTTCCCAGGTGGTACGGTTGTCAACGCGGCAAATGATATATCACACGGACGATGGTGACAAGCAATCAATTCAAAGTTAGAATCCTGTTTCGCACGCATCTCCCCTGCCCGTTCGTCCGGCCACCGCCGTAAGTCCACACGACCATCATCTTTCGCGTCCCTCCCACGCGAGCCGCCAGCCGATCCCTTTCCGATCCCTATCCTCCACCTTCTCCCCTACCCCACCACATCAAGCCTCTTCGTTCGCGTCATCCCGCGCCCCGACGACGGTACGGCCCGAGAGCAAATTATGAATTAATAGGCCCGGCGCGGCGCGGTGCATCGTAGTCAGGTCCTCGGTCGGGGTCGGGCAGGGTGTGGAAGTTAAACGGAACTTTTACAATGCGCGCATGACGCGCGCCCGCCGCAACGGCAAAACCGCTCTGAAATATCAACGCCAATTAAGGGGACACGCGACGGCACCGGGTTATTTATGGTGCGACGTGACCGGCGGTCTTGTGTTTACGGTCACGAACGGCAACCCGCGCGCCCGTGACGGCACACATTTGTTCCGTCCGGCATTATCTCGCCGCGCCCCACCGCGAACGTCGACAAACATCATCGTATTTTCGCGCGATCCGGACGACACGGGCCCAACACCTCCAGATCCAAACACATCACCGATCCCCGCGCGTCTGTCGTCAGATTTTTCGTCAACTCGTAGATGTGCTCGCACACACCCGCAGCCGTTTGGACCCACAACACGTTTTACGGCGCGTTAGTGTTACCCGCCGAGTTCATTGCGACAACGCTGGCCATTAACGGGTTAAAAAGTCAAGTCAACAGTTAAGTTACTTTTAACTTGTGTTACATGTCGAGTTCTTTTTTTTTTTTTTTAAAAAAAGTAACTTCAAACGTAACCAGTTGATGTATTTTTTAGTCACGTTAAATTGTATTGTTTTGTTTTTACAAACCTCATAGATTTATAATTGCATTTTGAGTGATAAAAAAAAATAATAATTTTTATTATCTTAAGTATAAAATATTATGGTATAGATTATTGTGCAGGACTTGCATTGTAATAATTGTAAATATTATAGACTGTCGACGTGTTCTGTACTAGGTACGTCTGGATTTTAAAACGACGTGTATAAGTACGAATATTTTATGCAAATTACGAAATGTCGAAACATGTGAAACGACTTGTGTGAAATATATTACCGTTTATAATCATTGTAAAACAATTGCCTATTCATATTATCTATTATATGTGTAGATAATAAAAATTAAACAAAAAAGTTCAGGGCTATTAAGGTAATTATTATTGAAAAAATAAAAACATATATTCAAACTCAATGTCCAACGTACTCATTAATCGTTTTTTATTAAGATTTGTTATTTGTTATATTTGTATATTCGTTCAAAGAATTAGAGCGATGACTTGGCTAACCTAACCTAACCTTGGCCCGTAGTGGCAGTGAATTTACCATAAGCTAGTAGACTATTAATTATTATTAAATATCCGTTGATTTCCGGACCATAATGTACATTTTACGTAAGTAACAACAGCAAAGTATATTTTTTTTATATTTTTAGACTTACCTAAGTCTATCATATATTAAAATATAATATTACTTATTAAGCTTTAAAAAGAGCTATAATTGTTAGTTTTATATGGAAAAATAAAGTAACTTAGTTAAATTATTTATTTTCTCAATTAACTTGTAACTTTTATCTTAACTTACATTTTTCCAAATAAATATAACAAGTCATAAAAAAAAAATAGTTACTTGCCTAGCTTTGTTAATTAATATTATTAACTTTGCCCAGTAAAGTACAAAATGTTTTCGAATTATAAATAATAACAAATATTAATTGGTGATCATCCAACCAGTCAACATTGTTGCGATTTATAACTTATTTTAGAGTTGATTGGTACAATGAGTGATAAGTTATTAAATGTAGTAGAATAGGAAACGACAAATATTTGTGAATTTAATATTTTCTTGCCCAATATTCACCAGATTTTTCATCGAAATCGCGCCCCAAGCCCACCAAGTGTTACGGTTCGCGAGGAAAAAAATTAAAAGTCATTCTCGATAGTAGCTTAGAAAAGGATAGAAATGACATTTCCGGATGAAAGCGGTTTATTTACAGATTTACTAGTGTTTCGTAACGAATTCCCAGGGCTTCGACTAAGTATAAAAATCAGATTTTACGGCGTGCTATTTTATCTGTAGAAAAAATATTTTGTTAAATCATGATGTGGTCAACGGTAATATCAAATTTTCGTGGTTAATAATATATATACTACACTAAATATATCTTTGATATCAAAATTTAGTGATATACATATTATGTACTTATGTACTTAATTTTTTTTTTTTTTTTTGTACTTAAATTTTTTTTTTTATGTACTTATGTACTTAGCTATTTGTTTATTTGTTCAAGGCTTCTAAAATATTTGACACGAAAAGATGGGGAGTGTCGAAGCCCAGGTACCAGAAGTTGCCATCCGATTTTCAGTACGATTTAAACCAGCGCGTTGCCTGTAAACCGCCACTGCGATAGTTGTGGCGTTAGGGGTTTAACCGTTGATTGCCGAGCGGACGTACTGTCCAGCGCCACGTTATTGTTATTTTTTTTCAACAATTTATTTACTTAGCGAGGAATTATTTAGAATATAAATATTAATAAAAATATTTTTAAAATAATAATAAGTTATATTTTAATAGTTCTTCGCCATTTTATTCTTTTATTCATCACACTTTGTTTCTGTTATGAAATAATTCCTCTCCAAGTAAATAAATTGTTGAAACAAAATAAGTTTACTTAAATTCAATATACTTAGCATTTATTCATGATATCACATCTTTATAGTGCTCTAAGATCTAATATTTTTTTTTTACTTAACCATTTTTACACGTAGTTTTTACGAGGGGTTTTTGTTGTGATAAAGTTTCCCGCGCTCTTATATAACATATATGTACCTTTAGAATGAGCACTATGCTAGTAAATGACACTTGGTCGGATAAGTAAAATTATTGAATGACACGAATTAGATGGCTAACTGTCATTCTAAGAACCGGGATGATGGTGCTCTTAAAATGTCCAATAGAAGTGTGAAAAAATTTTATTTGCAGTCAAAAACCCTTGTTAGACGTCTTCAGAATATTAAAATAATTGCACAAAAATCTTAGTTCAAAATTATAATGATCAATAAATTATAGTTCGATAATACAAAAAATATTACACCTCGAAAATGACCCTATAATACCCAAAATTATTATTAATAGTATACGAATGAAAAACAAATATTATCTGTTTTGATACGTATTGATTGGGACCACATATTTAGCATGGAAAGTTTTGCTCAAGACAGTTGAAAAATGTAATTGCAAAAGTCATCGGCACCAAACGATGGTCACTACCGTCCATAGTGCATTCATTAAACGTTCGCATTTACGACGTAAAAACGTTCTCAGGAAATACTTTTAGAGAGTCAAAACGCATTTACACAAACATGGTGTACAGTCCGTTGTATTACGTAGTTACTTTTAATCCATTTAGTTTGTTCTCGCCATTCATAGTGTTTTATTTGTTTTCCTGTCACTGCTCATTGTGTTGCGATTCCAAACAGATAACTTAGAAGCCCATGCGACTTCCCGATTATAAATGAACTCTAAAATAATTATTGTACTGATGCAGTAACAATCATTTCTATGTATTCGTAACACGCACGTAAATAGTTAATAATAATGTATTTAAATAAGAAATTGAATTTATGACTGTCCAACAAAATCATCGTTGTTTAAAGGATGATTCAACAATTTTAACTATGACGTGATCGTTTTTGATATTACATTTCAATAAAAAACACCGTTTGATTTATTTCAATACTTCCATGATATTTTATTACATAACACTCAAAAATAGCAAATCATACAAACTATTTATTTTTATTTATTTTTTTCGTTCCTCTCAAAATTCAACAGTGTTATAGTAATTTAAATGAATCTAAAGTAAACTGTTATTTTATTAAACAAAATTTCAAATCTAAAGCGTTGAAAATATATTTATTAAATTATTTACCTTAAATGTTAAAGTTATAAAAAGTGTAAATATTAATTAAACTTTTTTTTTTTTTTTACAACTTACAAACGAAACCAATAACCACCCTTCTAATTATCATTTGTTTTAAAGTTTGAAAATAATTTTTTATCAGAAAACAAGCCTTTTCTCTATGTAGCTTCTACTCATAAATTACAATTCAAGTGCTTAATTCAGTTTTTATTCATCGATATGAATGAAAATTCAAATTTGTCGATAAATTATACTTTTTTTTTTATTATTATTAATTTGTTCATTCGTATCAAAGTAGCAGCTTAACAACATATATCAAAAATATAATATCGATTTACAGTAATTTCGATTTCAATACGATAAATAATGAGTAGTCATATCGTTTATCCGCGTGATTGTATGAGTCTTACTAGTAATGGTTTATTTTGGATTTAATAACGAAAGTTTCTTTTACATGAAATGTTTTTACAACTTATACGAGTAATCATAACTCACCGACAACATTTAGATAACCGATTTGAGTTTTAGCCGTTATCGTATTGATTTGGCACATGTAACGGCCACGGTCTTCTTGCTGCACATTGTTTATATGCAAAAACCACGTCCTGTGCTTGTCATGCGACACCGTGATTCTTGGATTTCTAGTAATCACGTGGCTGTTTACCGTCAATATGGCGGATTGTTCGAAATGCATCCAAGCTACCTGCAATCATAATACCATCATATATTTGAGTGCTATCAACAGAGACATTTTATCGTTAGGAGTGGTAAGAGAGTGGGTGATTGAAGTCGTTCACTATACAAAGTTACCGAATATCCATCAACAAGTATAATGATTTTCCGGTCTAGAGCGTTTGTATGAACGATAATTTAAAAAAGATAGAGACGTTAAGTTTTCACTTTTTAGAGCAGTATAGTGGTGCGAGCATAACATTGACAGAATATGTGATACTAATCGATATTCAATAGTAAAAAACGGATGTTTTAACGCTTCGAAATAATTGGTGAATTATATTTCGATATTGCATCCTGGCAACATTTTTAATACGAGAAAACGTCATTCTCTATTTTTATGAGTGATACCGTTTACTTTATAAAACTTTGACATATTTCTGATAAATAATTGTCAATCAGGAAATAAAATCAAAAGTTTAATGGTTTTTATTGAAAAATAAGAAATACAATTATTGTATCGTTAAAAAAAAATATGACGTAGATCTATCTATCGTATGATGAAGCACGATTCCTCGGGCCAATCATTTTCCGTACTCAGCAGTTTCCTAATAATGCGGTATAATTTTTAATATAATTCAAGTGAAGGATTATTGAATCCCACAACCATTATCCGATAACGTATAATATCAATATGATGTGTACATTTGGGTTTAAAATTATTTTTTATTAAACAACGGTAAAGAATTTAAATATTCGGACCAGTCACCATTCTTTACCAACTAAACGGTAAACGTCTTACAGATATTTTAAGTACAACGTTTTTATGTAAATAATTATTTTATTCGTGGAAAATTAACTGAATAAAATTAAAATTAAATACATACTACAATTTGAATGATTTTTTTTTAGTCTACTCGTCATTTGATAATATTAATTGATATTGGTTTTAATGTGACGAAAATATTTTTAACAAAATTAAAAAAAAAACCTAATTATACACAGAAAATACATAGGAATTTGACTAAATTCGTTTGACTAATATAATATAATTCCTGATAAAATTTCGAAGAAGGAATTTGTAATAACCAGGACTCTACCAATATATCCCAAATTTAAAATGGTAAAATGGTCACAGGAAAAATATCATATCTTATGACACACGGCTTATAAACATATTGTGCAACATAATATCAAAGGGTTTCATTTAATATCAACAGGTATTTCATTAATCATAAGTACTGGAAATAAGAAATAAAGTTGATTCGGTTTTTTTTTTCAATCAAAATATGCTTGTGATTGAAAAATAGTTATTAATAAAAAAACAAATATTATTTCATAATAAATTATAATATTATTTTAAACTTAACTAGGATTAAAATAAATATTTTCGTTAATCAACAAAATTAATCTTGAGTATTTCGATACACAGTTTAAAATTTATAATAGTAAAAAAAAAATCAATCAAAATACATGTTTTTAAAACAAATTTTAAAATTTAAATTATATTGAAAAAAATGTGTCTTAAAAATTTGAAAACCGAATTTTAGTTAATTATAATAGTTGAAAGAAAAAAAAACTAAAATGTGTGGTGTTAATTTGATTTGACATTGGGTTAGATACTTAAATATAGTTCATTGTAATATATACATTTGTTGTTATTTATCGATATAATACGATTACTGTATTTGTCGTTGGGCATTTACGATAATATAATATACTAAATTAATAATCGGATAATCTAAAATTTTAGCTAAACTAAATTACAATGGTATTAATGAGAAATATAGAGAATGGAGAAAATGTTTTTATTTATAACTAAAATATGTTTAATGATGATGAAAGTATTTGTGACTTTCGTAAAATAATTTTCTAGATATCCAGAAATCCTTGAAATAGATTTAAAAAAGGGCTCAGAAGTATTTAATGAAATTGATACCTCGCAAAAGTTATTTTTTTTTTATCAACTGATCATCGTTGCCGTTTTTACTAGTTTGACCTTAATTACATAGATGAAAATTATTATTTATGTTGGTACAAATAAGTTGTACTCGAATTGAGATTTGAATGACAAAATTTATGATTGTAATGTTTCCAAGTTAATAAAATAAAATCTAGATAACTTTAAGACGAAGAGTTTTGGTCAGCAAGTATTCAAAACTATTTTAAATCGGTTTAAAAATTAGTTATACACATTTTAACATCCAAGCATAAAAAATATATATACATATTTAATAAAATATCAGAACTAAATATTTTATTTAAACCGTAGAGAAATAATTTATCAAATCGAAATATTGTGAATCAAAAAAAAAAAAAAAATAAAAAAAAATAATGCTTTTACTAAAACGCATATAAATTCTATCATCATTGTTTAGATCTTAAAAAATTATACCGGTTCATTAAATCTTCAGTAATGTATTAGCATGATAAGAAAATGCGTTTAAACTCTTTTGTAAAATAAATGATAACTGATATACTAAAGAACCATGAAATTAATGTTTATAAAAATAAATGAAAAGAAATACATTATAATGTTACTAGTAAAATTCACAGTAAATAATGGTCATTTACTATAAGTATTGTTCAATGAGTAACAAATTAATAATTCATTTCATCAAAATACAAAAAGCATAGAAAATATAGTACAACCGAATAAATACGATTGGTATACAAATAATGCCATTATATCTAAATTCGATAAAATCAAAATATTAAAATATGGTTAGTCTAGGGGCTAAGTGACATGAAATATATGATTAAAAAATTATATACATTTGTTAAATAATAAAGAAAAGAAAATTAAAATTTTTTATATTATATTATTTTTTATAATAAATCTTTCTGAAACCTCTTAAAATTAAATGATAGCACAATAGAAATACAATTTCTTATTTGAGAGAAGTAAAATAAAAAAAATAAATAAATATAGGTAATATAATTAATGTTCATACATTAATACATATATAAATACATTTTGGTTAGAGAATTATTTAGAAAAGTGTATTAATTATTAACAATTAAACTTTTAATCTCGTCAAATACCTATACGAGTTACAAATAATTACAAACATTACTTAATAAAATTATTTTACTTTTTTATTTTTACATGGCAAATTCAATGAACATTAAAACCACTAATTTGGGAGATGTAATTGATTTATACATACAAGTAGAGTATCCTTAAGTAAGTAAGTATACACATCATGTGTTAATTATAAATAAAAAAAGAATTTAGTAAAATAAATATAATTGAATTATAGGTAAAAAATAAATTTTCAAATTAATATTTTTTGACAATGACACATAACACATTATTTATTGCATTTTCTTTAAGAAATATTCGCAAATCAAATTAACGACACGTATTCACGAAAATAAATCTATTCAAATTAAATAAATATTACTGAAAAGCTTACCAAAGTAAAAATAGGGGTGAAGAGTTTGGGAGATATTTTATTTTATGACAAATTTAAACCACGATCGTATTACACGCGTGTTGTCGACATTTGTATTTTTCCGATGAATTACCCACCACAGTCATTTTACATTTCAATCACAGCATCTTAATAAATCATTGTGGGCCAAAAATAAAATATTCGGTTTAAGCGCGTACACTCAACTCTTACGCTACTGAAAAAAAAAATAATAAAACGAAAGAACGAAAGATAAAAACATTCGGTTTGCAATAATATTATTTTATCATTATTGTAATTATTATTGCTATAAATTATTATTATTATGCCCATTATCGTTATTACAATGAAGTCAGTGGAGTAAAAGCGACATAGTACTTAAGATAAAATAAGTGAAAGAGGGTAAAATTAGTACAAGAAGCCTGCAGTCCTGCTACTAAAAATAATAATCAAAAAACGAGAGAAAACACCGGCCAAATTGGCCAATTACTCTCAGGTGGTGCCCCTGCTCTCTACTGTAATATCACAACTTTTGCATAGTCTTTATGATATTGAATTGGCCGGTTATCCTAACCCTACGTTCGTGGAAAACTTAATTGTTTCAAACTCAAAAAAAAAAATAAATAAATAAAAGTACAGCAATATAATATATATACATATTATAATGAATATTGTCAACATTACTTCGGGAAACCGATAGAATATCCCGGTAAAATGTGAAACATGATTAATGGACATTTTGAACTCGACGCAAACAATCTAAATCAATTAACATTTTAACCAGTTTCATAAAATCTTTATATGAACCTTTAAACGTTTCACGTTGATTCGTCTTCGAACATTATTTTGAAGAACCAGTATATGATAAGTATAACAAAGGTAATACTACTATGTAACATACACGAAAGAGTTGTAAATTTGACGACCATTAGTATTTTATTAATGTACAAGAAGATAAAAATAATTTTTGGATAGAAATTGATGGTTATAGTATAAGTCTGCTTAGTAATTTGAGCCGTGTGGCAAAGAGATTACTTATATAAGACATATATATATATATATAAAAAAAGGTGGATTCATAAGTTTTAAATTCGACACACGTGCGTTATGCTAGACGAGAATTATACAGCTGTGCAAAACAGAATGAATACCTCTAGCATTTTTGAACGGATTTTTCACCCTTATACAGCTCCAATTGCCCTATTTCTGGCACACGCCTCAAATGTTCACCACGTCTGTACATAATACCGACTTTGGTTTTTCAAATGCAAACATCCGTAACGTGACACTCGAGAAAAATGTTTATACATGCATAAATATGAGTGTTTATTTTTAGGATCAAAGGCCTCAGGAAGGTTAAATGTTGGAAGCATAATATAACTTATGGCAAAGGTCGGACACAATGCAAATTTATCAACAGAAAATAATATTAAATAATATTTTGGATTATGCAATAAATCCAAACGTTAAACATAAACTAGTAACAAGTTTTACGAAAGACGTTGAATTTTAAAAATAAATTAGTTTCCAAAGTAAAAAGTTATACATTTATCATTATTATTGCCAACCCATAAGTCAACCATTTTATAAAATCTATTCATCATATCAATGATATTTCATTATATACTTTGTTCGAAAATTTAATTAAAATTAAAAAGAAAAAAAAATGTATTGCGGTCATGTACATATCCAATTAAAATGTAGAAAACGGTGTATCATAGACCACAGCAATCAGAAATGGTTTAATATATGTATAAATATTGGGAACATATTTTCCACTTAAACATGTATAAATATATTAATTATATATCAAATTACATAGTCCTCCTATTAATTATAAATAAACATACATTCACTCGACAGTTATTATTTAACAATACTGCTACAGCTAAATCGCGGATTTATACCTAACGTGTAAATGTTTAAAACTGAAATAAGAAAATATTGTTTACTAACACCGGAGGTACGAAAAATGCAATGTATTCGAATTTATACCCAAGATACTCTGTACATATATTATTATTGGTGTAGTATAGTTATTTGATAGTTCACCCCTCGCCAAGTTATCGTAGCTTACAAAACTTGCATTCCATTTAATATACAACACATTCGTACGCATTGCACGACTTAATTAGCCATCTTATTATATTTTCAGAAATGTTTTAAGCCGGCATTATTCAACATAACAGTGCACATACTATTTCATTGCTTTCGTGTTGTATGTTAAAGTCCCACTGGAAACGTCTAGTTAGTCAATACGACTTTAGTAACAGAATTATAACGGATTCGCATGAAACACGCGCGCTGCAGTACACGGAAGATGGAAATAGTTTTTTTTCTTCCCCATCTGCACACTGTTAATAAATAAGGCCTTTTTTAGTTCGAGACGGGCGTCGAGAGAAAATACAAAAACTAATTAAACTTAATGTAAAAACAAACATTTAAACTTAGCATTATACTAACAACTGGCGAAGCCACGGGACAACCGACGCGAGTACAGTGTAATTTATTGTTTTCATTCCGAGATAAGAAATCCAACACAATGTACAACACTGATCACGCGGAAGCAAACTACAATCGAGTACTGTCTATGAAACGAAAATCTCGTGATGCGTCTGTACAACATACAGTTGTTGTATACGTTTGTCGTTTTACTTTTTTCGTATGCCATTAAAAAATGTATACATTACGCATACCATGCATACTGTGTATATTTACCGTACAATAGTTATGATTGGTAATTGTTTGTTGCAAATTTTAAATATTTATTATATTCCTTCGAACCGCCCGTAATGGGTATGCAAGCATATTATTTTACCGGACATAATCACTTCTAAAATATGTACGTATTATATTTCAACAACAAAATTACTAAATAGTGAACGACGATAATACTATTTTGAATAATTATAACGTTGACATTTCTTATTATAATTCACACATGTGTTCATCGAATCAGTTTTAAGTTCAATTCATATTCCTACAAATTTGAGTGCTCAAATCTTACTAAAATCAACAATAAGAAACTAATTTAAATTAAATAAATATTTAAAAACTTGTACTTCAAATTAAAATATATGTTACTTATCAAAGTATTTTATATACGTATGCTTTATTTTGAATAATTGTGCGCAAAACATAAACCAAAAATATCGCGTTTTAATAAATTTAATAATACACAAACTAGTCGGCGAAAAATCAGAACCTGTTTTTTATTTTTTTTTACTTTTCGTGACGAAACGTATTTTTTCTGATGGTAAATTTGATTGAAATATTACTTCCCTACCGAAAAATAACATATATACTCGGTCGATTCGCCAAATCCAGATAATGTGACAGTGTGTAAAGAGAGTGTTTTTTTTCTCTCGGGGTTCAATCAAAATAATGGATTCTGGTTTCGATAGACGGGGAAAAAATAAATATATATTTATGTATATATATATATATATATATATATATATATATATATATATATAATAAAGGTATCGTAACATTAAGCACGTATTCGATTTCCGATGGAAAAAAAGTACCAAACCTTGTATGATCCCAGATTTCTGACGGAGCATCCTAGCTTTACACTACGTCCTGCAGGTACTGTCACGTTCACTATAGGTTCCGTAAATTCTGGATCATCCATAACCACTGAAACAACAAAATGTTTTTTATATTTAATATGAATGTTTTTAATATTAATATACATCAAGTATATTTCATGTATGCATGATGAATTAATTTTTTTTTTATTTTACCTATTCTTAATAAATAACATGTATTGAAAATGTATATTAAGACGTGTCATCATGATAATCAGAAGCGACAATATTTATAAATCTGAGCAAACGAATTACCAACAGAACGTAATTATAAATTGAGAATAAGCTTTCGTTTATTAACACACAAATAAATTTTTCTACTATCTGTATAACTATTTTTCTACTTCGGTTTAAGAAACAGCAATCATAGGAGACAACATGAAGTAACAATTCTAACATCGTTTCAAATTTTATCACGTATAAAATCAAAAATAAAAAATGTATTAATTTAAACCTTTGAGGTGTAGACGAATATTTTTAATTAATTTATAGTGTTAAAATTAAATTAACAATAACAACAACTAATACTATAATAATAAGTTATTTGTTATAAGTTCATAAACTTGGAAGAAAAAATTGTCATTTTAAAAGCAAGCTACACACAGAAAATTTATGTTTAAAGAATGATCCAACTAACAACAACCACGGAACAAAACGGAATCATGAACTTATTAACAAAATTATAAAGGAATTCAACTTTTATACGTATACTGGTACAACAGAACTACGTGTTAGAAATATATACAACCTAATTTCACACTGTAAAATAATAAACTTTGAGTGAAGAAAAGTTTTTTTTCTAAATTAGTTAAAAAATGATATTTTACTGTTCGCAATACACAATAACAAAAAAAAAAAATTAGTTATTTTAAAACTATTACACATTACAAATAAGATAATTGATTTTCAAACTTAATATTACAATTGTAATAATTATAATTGCTAAGTAAGCATTAATAATATGAAACTAAGAAAATATTACAGATTTATTGGAGTAAATAATTTTAAATTTAAAAATAAAAATGTTTTATATATACAGTTAACACAATGTAATAGACATTAATGAATACATTTTCATTTCATAATTACCCTTCGCATTTTTTCATTATTTCTCATTACATTTGTACTCTTATCTAACGATAATTCTAACTGTGACTGTCTATTCTTCTTAATATGTAAATATACATAATATATATAATTTTCTTAACTACTTATCTTTAGTCTGTTATTTAGTAAATCTACTTCAAATAAATGTTCTAATTTGTTTATTGTAATATTAAAAATTAATAGAACAGAACAGTTACTAATTTACTTGTATACGTATAAGTAGTCATACAAATTATTCGCTTATAAGAATATAATTAAATTAAATTAAAATCTTACAAAAAATATCCAATACATACCATTTGAGTATCGAATTTACCAAAGTTATTTAAATAATAGTGAATACTATTATATAATAGACATTTTAATCTGTGATTTATTCTCTGTATAAATATTAGAAGTTTAAATAAAATGATTCACAATAGAATTTTAGAAATATTGTTTTATTTTAATTAATTAAAAAAAATAATCATAAAATATATATGTAGGGCATTGATAAAATTCATTCCCAAAACTATTCCTCGGCATAAAACTAATTTTTTTCTTTTTGGATTTTCATAAACTCTTTTTAATCGGGTATATTAAAATACGAGTGCAATAAGACACTTACTGTGTTTACAAAAATTAATGTATAATATTGAATTTATCGGATTAAAGCCAACAGTATGAACATAACTGAACAAAATATTAGGGATGGCTAAAACTGTATGTTTGCATAACTTCTAGTAAAACATCACAATAAAGCTAACTACACTCAAAATCATTTTATTGAAAAATTAAATTATATTTTAACAAAAGTATTCATAAACAAATTTGAAACTTGCAAGATGTATGAATTGTATAAATATAATGTTATAGAACTTGGCATAATTATTAAATAATTATAATATATAATTATATTATTTAATGCGGATAAGTAATGATTCGTAAAAACAAAAACAATTTAAATTAAATACCAACAATATTTTATTATATAAATAATAATGTAGTGATTATCACATTTATTATTATTATTATTATTATTATTACTTTTTTGTCAGGTTATCGTCGTACGTCGTCGGCGACTGCCGCGACCGCAACGATAACGATAACGTTCATTTTTTTTTATTTCATTTTATTTTATGTGATGAATATAGTCTGGTTTTAACCGTCACGTCGGCCTAATGTAGTCTTGTTATTTTTTTTATTTTAAGTTATCGACGAATATGGTCATCCCCACAATAATAATTAATAATTGTATTGATTACTTATGCCAATGCGGAATAAATAAAAGTTTTCTTAGATTTAGATTCAAATCAAACGTAAACCCTCAGTTTTAACAATACCCTTATCGTTGCCGCTGAATCGGCATGTATGACGTAATAATATAACAGTACTCGTATGAAAAAGCACCGTACACATTTGACAAATCGAAATCGATACTGATGATTGCTGATATTAGACAGGTAGGTATGCTGTCGCTCAGCAGTTTGAAACGTCATACAGTGTATGCATTTGAGTGTGAAACCTTACACACGTGATAAACTGATCGTAGGCAAGATTACGTTAATAGCGCAAAATACCAAGAGACAGACAGCCATAGAAAGGTGTAAAAATATCTTTAAAAGGGTGATTACACTATTTGAATGCGAGCGAAGTGCGAACGGGACAGGGAAAAGGAGGCGTGTGAGACAGAAAATAAGAATGAGAAAAAAAAAAAAAAATGCTTTACATATTTTAATAAACACAGATGGAGAAGAAAAATTGCGTCGAAACCTCCACCGTGACAGTGGCGACCGTGAGCACAGCGAGAACGTAAACCTTATATGTAGGAGAGCAGTGTATGTGCGTTCGTGTATGCGTGTGTTGTAGACACGGTGCACATGTGTGACAGATGCATCAATCTCGTCGAAATGAGGAAGACACAGCTCTTACAGAGAAAAACCCCACGGAACAACATTTGTGTTATATTCCGACGTCTCTCCCGTCCATATGTCACCCGGTGTCATTTTGCCTTGTTGATTCGTCTCGGTTTAATATTGTATTCAAATAATAATAAAACAAATAAAAAATAAAATAAATCGACAATTTATTGAGAAAACACGGCAGGCAAAACTGTTATATGGCGTTCTGTAATCGATTTTCATATGCAACGTTATTTATTTTATACATATTTTCCGAAAGAAATTTATTCCAATATCTATGCGTATACATGTATACACTCGAAAAGTTTAAAAAAAAATTGAGCGTATACGTTAAAAATAAAATGACAGCGTCCAAGGCCGCCAAGAGGAGATTTTCAAGTAATCCGAAAGATGAAAAGTTTACATTCCATATGGTTTTCTTTACACATTGTTATTCTATTTTTCATTTCGTCGAAACTCAACATATGTTTTTTTTCGAACCACAATAATGAATGCTTGTTTTGTACTGTATAAACAAATGCATGAAACCAATTATGTTTTGAGGTGTAAAATTGTTGTTTTAGCTTGGCAGAAAATAACCATCTCTATGTGTATTTGTATATTTATTGAATAAAAGTACTCGATAAGTGATGAATTATATTATATTTTTAAATATTCTAAATCTACGAATAATTAGAGATTTAAGTTCAATTTAAAACGCAATTTTAAAAACTTACTAATTAATAATAAAATACGATGTATAAGTATGATAATATCATAAATATCTCCCAAAAAAAATTAATAATTTCGATGTTTAAAATAATGTGTGTGAGAAGAAATAAATAATAAGACGTATAATGATAAATATAAAAATTGGCAAAAAACCAATATTCCTATTGACCCAAAAATATTAAACGTTTGTTTTTAATAAAATGTTAAACGTACTGGACAAGTAAGTGGCATTTAAATTAATTATTGATGATTAAGTTGTAGAATCAAGTTGGATTGTAGATTCTATGAGAATACGTCAGCGGTCAGTAAAAGTTGATAAATCGAGAGCTTCGGCAACAAGCGAGTTATTATTGTGAAGTGCGTGGAGAATACTAAAAATAAAAGCTGTAAACCTACGTTTAACGCATTCAATCCGTCACCGTTCTCATTTTAAAATCGGGCAAATAAATGCAACGTACGGACATGTGCATGAAACATTCCATGATCAAAGTGTAGTTGAAAGCAGCGTGAAAAAACGAATCTTATCAAAATATCGTTAATGAGTAGTGAAAAATCAGCAGTGTTGGAGCAGTATACATTACAAGTTCAAGCAACGGGAGCATAATGACGGTACCTCGGAAAGGTTATAACTTCAGAGTTAGTAGAATCAAGAGTTAATCCTATAGAAATCGATGGTGTTTGGGATTGATGAACAATTTTCGGAAGAGTTATGACTCTCCCGGAGAGCTTTATTCGCGCGCCACCTGCCAATCGAATGCGGACCACTGTCGACGGGAGTCTATTGTGCTTGTACGCCGCCGTCGAAGAGGATAACTGCAGCGGAAGATACACTTACCAACGGAAGAAAAACAATATGATAGGCAGTGGTGTACCGGTGTACCGCGAAACAGAACTATTATAGTTTCGGCTCGGACCCTAAACACACATTACGATCCGCGACCGGCTGGTGTACGAGTGGGATTATTCGGAATAGTAAACAAATGCGTGGCACTCGTTATGCGCATCGCGCGGCACTATTGAAACGGTACGCGAAATAGTTATCGCATAATTCGTCCGGTTTCGGAAGGGTTGGCAAAAGTTTTTTCCGCACACACGCCCAAAAAACCGCGGACCGCGAACCCGTGCTGTTGACGGTGACGGTTTAGGGTGTTTGCGCGCGCGTGCCCAAGAAGCCAAACACGCGCATGTTTATCCGATTTATCGTGATATACACAGGGATCGGATGCGTGCGTGCGTATGTGTGCGAATGTGTGTCCAGCCGATAACCGTGCCGACCGCGTTCTGTACACACGCACGCACGCGAACGCGCTCGACCGACCGACCACTAGGGCACGGCGGAGAACAACACGGTCCGCGTACGCGCAATATCGACGCGGCGGTCGGGTGCACGATTTGTACGCGCGGTTCTAAGCCCGTGGTTCGGACTTAATAACGCGGCCAAGACGTTCGCCTATCGACTCCACCGCATTAGACTCGGGGGTCTAAGAGAGTTTCGCGTCCCTTCGCCACGCAAACCTCACCCCCTAGCGGAGCAAAACTAATACCGTCGTCGCACCGCCGCGCCCCGCGGAATCCGACGTTCGGGCCGCACGGGGACGCGTTGCCATAGGGGTGGTCCTGGACACGGCGCGAGCCCCCGGAAAGGACTTCCGGCCGCGACGGCAGTTATTAACACCGCGCGCGCGATACCCCGGCACGATTAACCCTGGCACGACCGCAGTCATTGTACCAGCGTGAACCGCACCGTGTTTAATAACGATATTATCGCGCGACGGCCACGGGAAACGACTGGTATCCGAACGGTGCGCAGCCAGTCGCCACGAACGCGTTTTTTCCGGCGACCGCGCGCAGTGCACCGCCGCGCGATAACGTGCACGCGCCCGGTTACGTGCCCCGAACACGTGTGAAACGATTAACCATCCATCAGTATTGTTACGCTCTCGCAGTTGTTGCGTCCTAATCTTTAAGAACTCAAACCGTTCGGACAAAAGTCTTTCGGACGTTAATGACGATAGTACGCTAACACGGGATCATTGAAAACATCATTGTCGCTCGGTACTGTACTGACTTATTAGAAAAACACGTGACATCGACACATCTACAAGGGTGTCCATCAAAACAAGTGAAACACAGCCACGAACCGTTTAAAAGTGGACCCCCGGACTAACTAATGATAAATCAAATACGACCGAAATATTTGTATTGTATTCTTAAACAATCGATTACATCAAAGAGACTATTACTTATTACTATTTGTATGCTATTAAAAATAAAATTTTTAACAGAATCATTATTATATTCGTCCATAACAATATTCATATTTAATAGTTCGATGTACAACATTGTGTTATTGATACGTGTTTCATTATCACGTCATGCACCTATTCAAATAGTGTTCAAATATTTTCTTTAAAACATAAGTAAAATATTTAGATGTTCTAGTTTAATTTTTGTTCAAATATTACTTTCGCCAATGTTTTAGAAAATCAACTTATTGCTATAATCTTAATAAAACGTTTAAAATTTAAAATAAATTTTTAATAAGTGTTAAGCTGTAATAATTAAGAAATTAAAAGCTTTATAAAAAAAAAAAATAAATAAATAAGTAAATAAACTTAAATTTAAGAATAGTTTGGATTAACATTTTATCTAGGAAAAACTGAAATTAAACAATGATTTTATTAGGTATTACGATTTTATATATTTAAATAGTGTTATTAAAATTTCGTAAGATGGCTTGAAAAACTTTCAAAATAGAGTTTTTTATATTCTGCATTATATAGTAATTCATTCACCTTTGTATATTTTTAAATAATTTGGTAATTTATCGACATTTTCATTAATAATAATAATATATATACCTCATTACGAGGTATTATTCGAATTTGACAGAAATATCAGTTTTTAACGTTTTATTTACTATTCCCAATCATGACATTTTACCGTGTAATAGACTATGCCGATTAGAAGTCAAAAACTCTCTATGACGGTACCAAAGTTTTGACGCTCCAGGTTAGAAGATGAAATCTACCAACAACATAACACAGTCCCAAATACTTTTATCCTAATTAATCAATTTGACTTCTAGGATATAGGACCGATATGATGTATACGAACTGTATTAGAATCATTTACGTTACAAGATAAATAGAAAAAAAAAATATGCTAAAATGACTTCGATAATGTTGTAGCGAGCCGGCCTGCATGAGGACGACACAATACACCGTAGATAAATAAATACTTGAACGTTATACGTCGGTGATTTTGTAGTAATGATAGAAAGTGATTAAATGACAAAAGGTTATGGTTTAATTTTAAACCAATAAATATTATAATAATCAAATATAAAATATATAAAATGTATATAGTTAATACAAATTAAATATTAATACAATTGTAATTAGAAATTTGAGGACAGAATATATAAGCTCTGTCCGATAATAGTAAAAGTTGACTTTCAGAGCTGGTGGCGATGTGAGGCGCGTGGGCTTCACGACCAGATGAGCGTCGAGGCGATAAGCGGAGTCGCTAAGTTAAAACTATTCTAAAAACATGGGTTAATGGATACCGTATTTATAGGCAGCCATTTAGGATAAGGATAAGGTCGGTAGGGATTTTGACGGATCTGAACTTAGAAACTTACTTCTGTGATATCGAAAAAGGCCCTCTTCCGTGAGAATTACATATCAATAAGAATAAGTATTGATATTGATTTCCTGTGAGGTTTGCCATATTAATATCCATACATGATAATATTAGCGGATGTTCGCTACTAGATGGTTTACTACAATGTGTAGACATTTTTCAAATATTTTCAACAGATTATATGCAATTCACCTTTTTTTTTTCTAAGTTTTTTTTTAGCTGTTCACAAAAAATTATACCTTTATTTGAATATTTCGTATTTGAAATGTTAATTGCATTTTGAATTCAAGTCAAAAACCTCAGGAATAGACGTTCTATATGCCTGTACAGTAATATATTGTTTAAACATTTTATTAAATTTACAAGCACATATCCAGTACAGCGGTGTATCTATCAATAACTCACGAGTGTATTAGAGTCTTTAGAAAATTAGCAAATTAACAGCCGATTATAATTTGTACACTTATTTATGTATACAATCAGAATTTTTAAATTTTTTTTTTTTGACGATCCAACAAATCATTAAACATTTTGGGTAGACTGTTAAGACTTAGTGGGAAAAATTTTGTTGTTTGTGTATTTATGCCAGAATAGCATGGATCTAGAATTAGTACTACGAATAAAAAAAACAAGCTAGAAAAATTCCGCTCTTTCTGTACATAATTTATGAATTTTTTAACAAATATATGATGCCACACTCCAAATAAAATTATTTATTAAAAATATCATTCACGCAGAGCTTATTTTAGTTAATTTAAATTTTAATCATTCAATAATTTTGTAAACATCTCATTCAATTTTGAAGTTTTTTTTTCTATGATTTCAAAATAGTTCTATTACATTTTACTAAAAAAAAAAAAAAAAAATTAATCACATTTCCGATAGAACGATATTGGAATATTACATCAATACGTAAACTTTCCAAAAATAATTTTTTTTTTTTTTTGCTGCATGTGGATAATTAATCATTTCATATACTCGTGTATATCTATTGACGAGTATTTTGTTCTCAATATCAAAAAAAAAATAAAAAAAAAATACATTACATAAAATTATTTTACAAATTACAAGATATACAGTCGCATACGCTTGGTAAGACTTGAATATCAAAGATATACGAATTACCATATTTTACACCGTAAAGGGTAAAAGCAGTACGCATACAGCGATAATAATTTTACACGAAACGATATTATTCAAATTTTTTATTTTTATTTTTTTTGTTTATAATATAAACACTACGGTGGGGGGAAATGGTTTCATTTCATGTGTCTGCCGTTCTCTCGAAATAATGGTGCAGCCGATCGCCCTAAGAGATCCAATATAATGCCGGAAATTAAAATCGATTACTCATGCAGTCCGTAAATCCAACGTGTGCTAAAGGCAAATGGCAATAGTGTAGTACCTGCTGCAGTGGTATTGCCGTGCGTTTATGTTTCCGAGTGGACCATATTCCCGTACGTGTGCAGGCCGCATGGGTGCATATACGGTACTGGTGGTTCTTGATATGAGCGCGGATAACGACTTGTTTTCCTCTCGCGACGAAATTGAAAGCGCAAAAAAATTAATATAACGCCGGACGAAAAAGAAAGAAAAAAAAAGTCACTTTGTTACGCAACGCAATCGTTTACACGGCGCGCACCTATCCCGGCTCCGCACCAGCGGCGAACGCAGTACAATATTATGACACGCGTACACCATCGATGAATACATTGTTTATTAGTGCATACATTGTTCGCAAAAGCAATATAGTGATAAAATAATCATTAATGTTTAGATTCAGCATTATTCAAATGTGTTGTTATTTTTATTGGTATTCGAAAGTCCTCAGCATTACCCACAGAGTAATTTACAACACACTTATGAGCAATAAATAATACATTCGAATAACTTTTGTTTTCACTATCGAAAATTGTGATTCTTGAGTCAACAACTTACGCCGTGTTCTTTTGTCCTCGGGTATAAACACGATCCATTAACTGTTTACCAATGACGAAATTCATTTCATATTTCAAGAATATTAAATGTAACAGCGTTCTGTTATAGATATAACAATTATTTTTGACCCGAAGCGGACCCGTCAACAGTTCTGGGATGTTTTGCTGATATTTAACACATTTTTCTCGGAGCAAACTTAATAATATCTATATTGGTATTAATTGACATTCCTAAAAACAGAAGACAATTTAATTAAAAATTATTTTTAGCACCTTTTTTTATTCATTTCATAATCAAAACTAATTAAATTACAATTTTTATACGTAACGAACTCGGTATTTTTTTATTTATTTTTTTTTTCGTTTTTTCTTCTTGTTTTAAATTCATGTCACAAATATATGTTTCCTCTACAAAATATTATTTTCAATTTTACTTTTGTTGCCGTTTAAAAATTGTCTTTTTGTAATTGTTTCAGTTGACATTAATTAAGATAGCTATTTCTGCATTTATAATTCAAATACTTGGAAAGTTTGAAGTATACATTTCACAAGAATTCATTAATAACAAAAGGATTCTAGTGCTATCATTTAGCCTCTCTAGCACGATGAAAATATTATACTTTGCTTTTGTAAGAATCAAATTTAAATAGTTTACATTTCTAAAAAAAAAAAAAAAGAAGAAAATCCAAAGGATATTATGACTCAAACTGAAAACTAAATTTTTTGATATTTTGTCTTATTCTAAGTATTTTTATAAGTCTCATGATATGGGATAGCAGTTCAACTGTACGCAAGAAATTCTTGAGTCAAGATGGGGTTTGTGCCTGGATAAAATAGTAAACTGTAAATCCAGCACTCAGATTCTATTCAACAGTCCATAGTTCTTGCTATATTAAATAAATAACTGTTGAATTGTTTTACAAATATGAAAATTAAATAACTTTGAAATATGTCCGTAGTATAAAATGATCGAATTAAGTACAGTTATAAATAAGTACATGCGTGTATATGCATACATTGTACGACGTATATTACTGGACTTGATACTGATTGTTAATACAATTATAAAAAAAATGATTACTTACAGTTTGAGAAACACTCAGATAGTGTACAACACACAATTTTATATGTCTTAAATATGAGTATAGTACATCAAAAAATTTATATTCCATGTAATCGACACATTTTTGCATTCTTTATGATATTAAAATTAATGATATATTTTATAATACAAACGGAATCCTTGTTCCTTCGTTACATAGTTATTTTAATTTTTTTTATACTTAAACATTAAAGAGAGAAACAAATATTTCATTACAATTAATTTAAATATTTATTGCTGCTAAAATAACACAATAATAGCGAATTTCCAATACACCTTCAAACATCATCATATCAATTAAAAATAAATTTTTTGCACAACTAAATATTCTTAAAATGTACGCGCTTTAATATATTTTATTATTTAATAAGGGGTTTTGATTCAATTTAGTCTATAAATTGTTTATTATGTAGGAATAAATAATCACTTTTCTGTTATTTAGGAATATTTTACCTTATAGAAATATAAAACTAACTTCTGTTTTGGATAACAAATACATTTTATTAGTTTTCATTTTCCAATATAGTTTTTATTTCGTTTTCGATTGTAACAAACTTCAAGCGAATATTGTAGCAGTGTAACAGCTTGTACGATTTTGGAGGGTTATAGTGCATCGACTAACATCAATTTATGAATAAAAGGAAAATATAAAAGGTTTTAAAATAAAAAATACAAAAGCTCCTATTTACTAATGAATTTGGTCATTATACAATTCATTATTGCATTTTATTTTTCAATTACAGAGATGGATTCATTCGATACGAATAAAATGTACAAATAAATAAAAAAATCTTGATAACTATAGAATTCCT
>JASXSY010000112.1:0-99807 GCA_034509805.1 Sipha maydis
CATTATAACATAATATGAATCAATTGAGAAGGGACGCTGTCCAGTAATAAAACCCTCAGAAATTTATATTAAATATTTATAGAATGGGATTCAATTGTTATCTGCACCAGCATCTTTTTAATCACCGGGGAGAATTGTTGGGCAAGTTAATACTGCCTTGAACGGCAATGGGATGAAGTGATTTGTTAGTTTAGTATGGAATTTTATGTAGTGTAAGTGAGCAATTTTGTTGATGGTTTCAATGTTGAGGTCTTTGTGAAGTGAGTTATTGGAAATGTACAACGGGCAGAAGTTATTAGATGCAAAGTTATGGATTGAACTGTCTAAATTGGACAAGTTAGAGAAAGTTTGGCACAGCCACATATCTGAATTCCTAGGACCATACTAGTCTAAAGATTGATTTATAAATTTATAAATATACATTTTTACAGTGCATGAATAGTTTTGGAAGAAAATTTTTCACTATAAACACCTCATAAAATATATACATATTTATAATTAATTATTTAGTAATTGTATGGAACTGTATGGAATGCTGAGAATGATAAACAGATTAAAGTCTTCTAGCCCTTTTTTGCCACTCTAAATCCTGTATATATACACTTATATACATACAGTAATAAATTGATTACACACACACACACACACACACACACACACACACACACACACAAAATATATAAATATATACGAATATAAATAATGGTTATAGTCAATAAATTAAAAATAATTTGATGCATTTTTTTTTTGTATTTTAACAATATTAACTTATGTATAAACTACATTCATAAACCCAGATAAAAGCATAAATTATAGCAGTAACATTAATGTTAATATATCTATAGGCTATACATAGAACACCAATGCATATTTTTCAATAAGTAAACTAGTTAAGTCATGATTAGTCAAAATGAGAGTAAAACATATGAGTAAGATAAATTATTTTGGATACATGAAAAGAAAAGAAAATTAGTAAATTTATTTGACTATATGTACATAAATGATGAATATTTAATCAAAATTACCAATGATCACTAAACGGCCACAAGGTTTAAGTAGTGTCTTACTAATTTTAATATTTGGTCCTCCAATACTATCTATAATTAAATCATAACCCAATGGAGATACTATTTTAGCTTGTGTTAAATAGTTATCATGTTGTAGTACATGAGAAACTCCATTTAATTTTAATTTTTCATGTTTAGAATCTGAAGCAGTTCCAATGATGGTTATATCTTTAATAGTTTTTGCTAATTGAGTAGCAGCACAACCAACACCTCCTATAAAATAAACCTTAAACTTATAACTTATAATAATTGAAAATCACATAAGGTTGTTTTTAATAATTACACATACCACCAACTGAATGTATAAGAACAGTATCACCAGGTTGTATATTACCCATAGTAAAAATACTTAAATATGCAGTTAAATAATTAGCTGGCAAAGCAATTGCATCTTGACCAGAAACACTCTCTGGAACTAAAAAACAATTATTAGCTGGAACTATTACTATTTCTCTGTATAGACCACCAGTCCAAACATAGCATACTACTCGATCACCACACTTAAAAATATATAAAATATTATTCTTATTAAAATAATAATTCAAACAATAATATTAATAGATAAAAAATAATTAAATAATTTTTAATTACTTGTAAATGTTTTACATCCTTTCCAAAAGCTTCAACAGTTCCATAACATTCTGCACCAAGCACCCGAGGAGTTTTCAAATGTCGTAGAAAACCTTGTCTTGTATATATATCACTAAAGTTAACACCACACAATTGAACTTTTATGCGGACATTTGATGATCCAAGTTCATCAAGAGTCCATTGTTTCATCTAAAAAGAATTTAACAGTTAAAATATATATGAAAACTAACATTTACATTTATCCCATTATAATGTAAATATATTTTATGCATATAATGTAGAATGAATGTAAAATGGTCAAAATCTGATGATCAATCAATTCTAAACCTTTTGCGTTTATTTATAAATTAATATATGCAATAAAACAAAGAAGATTAAACTTTGTCATTTAATTTTAAAAATTAACAATAAATTCTTAATTTAATTTTATTATTTTTTAATTGTGTATTATCTTTTTGGCCCCCGCTCCCCCATTTGTAATTATAGATCCACTCCTGAAACTCATTCATTTTAAAATATAATTTACACTTCAGATTTATTGGTGATCAAAATTTAAACATATTTTTCAATATTTATAAAAATGAACTAATTTAAGTGTTCAAAATTGAATGAAGAAAAATTTCAATATTTTTTTTATTTTTATTAGGTATTTATATAATAATATTTTATTGTATATAATACAATTAACTCTTATTGCTTGATTTTTTTTTTTTTTTTATTAGTTAATTTTTATTTCCACAATCTGTTACATAAATTTTGAACAATAAGTGAAATTGATGAAATTGATTATTATGGCGTGAAGGACGAATTAAAGATACCTTCCAGTGAAGGCACTTTTATAGTTAAAGATGAGAAAAAAAAAAAAGTAAAACAATAATGTTAGAATATATTATATGAGGAAAGATAAGTAGGAATAACAAGGGTAGATATAGAAAGAAGAACAAAGGTATTAGATTGGTCTAGATTAATAGGTCCCTACATCACCGCCTTTTCAACCTTTTTTGTGGGTTGCCGGGTATATTTATAGACGCAAGTTCTAGGAGGTTTTAGCTAAATTGTTGACAGAAGAGATGGCTAGGTCATTATGTAATGTATAATTTGATACGTAAAAGGGTGCTTTGGTTATAGTGCGGAGAACTTTGGACTGGAAATGGTTGACATTTGTAGGTTTTGCGGAGCCCCATAATTGGATTCCGTACGTCCAAATTTACTTGAATTTAATGTATTCATTGTAATATTTATCCAAGAAACCATTTTAATATGTTTACATTGAAGTATAATATAATTATAAGTAGTTACATAAAAAAACAAATAGGTAATCAAACTAATTTCTTATACTATTTGGAAATTATTAATAGATAGAACTTACTTGTATTTTATCATACCCACCATAACTTTCCAATACTATAGATTTAACTTGTTCGATTTGTTTTTTATTGTCCATTTTTAAACATTTAATGTTATCTTTTAATTGTGAAAAATTTTAACGACTACTACAATGTGTACACAAAAATACATACAGCACTTAACATATAATTTTAAAATATTAAAATTTTTCAGTTCTAAAAAACAATAAGTAAAAAAACCTCAATTTAGGTGAGTTGAATATAATCGAAATCTAAATGATCACATACCAATAATATATGATGAATTTAAATTGGAAACATAGATAACTCGGAACGAGTAAATTCTGAGAATTGTAATGTTTAAACATAAACGTATAACACTGTGGCCAACATCAGATATTATGATTACATCAACATAAATTTATTTTAGTCTGCATAGGTAATGATAGTAAAAATAATGTGATAGTTTTTTTTGTCATTCGTTGGGGGAGTTGAGTGTCAAAATCTCAAGGTTTAACATTCAGTAACATCTTCTTAGTGTAGATATTAATGCACGGTCTAAAAATACTGTGTCCCCCAAATTACCAATGTTTGTAGGATTTTCGGAGCGACAACCTCAAAGGTTCTTTTGGTAGGAAAATCTGTCAATTGATAGCAATTTAATAAAAGTGTTTCCCCTGAAATCAGATGTATTTTATGTCCGGTATTACTGATATAGATTTATCCATTTTGCCACGGAATACTGAGCCGATCAGAGTATTTACATTTGCATTTCACCTCTGATTTCCAACAATTTGTAGTAGAGCAACCAGGAAAAATATTTAATCCTCAATACTTTTAAAGTTACTAAATTACCCAGATAATTACTGGAAAAAAATTGTCAATAAATTAGACGTGGTCATATAAGAAAAGTGGTTTGCTTAGTGAAAAGTAAAACTCTAAAAATCAAGAATAAAATTGATTGGAAAACAAAACTGAAATTTCTGTCTTATAATCTTGCCAAACAATTACTAACCAAAATCCTTTGATCATCACTGGGATAAATAAGAAATAACATAAGGACCTCAATTCTCACCAAATTCATATATATATATATATATATATATATATATATATATATATATATATATATATATATATATACACTATATAGAAATCTAAAAGAAAAACTTAAAACAGTACATAAGTTTTTCACTATATAGAAATCTAAAAGAAAAACTTAAGTAAAACAGTACATAGTTTCTAAGTTGTAGGAATATAAATGTCCATTAAAATTATTATTTTATTATTAAACTAGTAACAGGTTACTGGATAATTTTAAAATTTTTGTTTTAAAGCATAGTTAATATTTTTTAGTTAGTTTCAAGACATTCTACTTGTTAGTGAACAATAAATTTGTGTAGAGCAGTGATAATTACTTCATAGTACAAGATAATTCATAACTATACATTAAAATATTTCAATCTAAAAAAATTTAAAAAATAAATATAAGTAGGTGTAGATTTTATGATTTTAAACCTAATACCTAGAAAAATCTATTTTTATATTTCATAACTTTTTCACAATATATTTTTTAATATTCTAGCAAAAAAAAAAATAAATAAATAAATAAAAATATAACATAAAATTAACTTTATGACAAATCCTGAAAATATTTTAAAACTGAATTTTAAGTTATGATTTTTTATACAAATTAAGAATGATTAAATAAACAATGAAATAATTTAATTTATATAAATTTTAACTAGATACCATAAATCATAAAAATTATGCATGTCATATAGTAACATCTGTTACAGGTCAAGTTGTCATACTGTAGTTTATGGATATAGGACTATAAAATTATCAAAATGAAAATTGAAGCAAATTAATTAAATTGAGAAATCATAGTACAGCGTACAGTCTTACTTAAACATGCAATGAAAGGGGCGGAATGGGATGTAAATTCAGGTTGGGAGATTGAAATTTATCCTGGCAACTCACCATTTACTAATTAAATTACTAAAATTTGTTTTAATTTGTGACATGTTGTTAGTATACAAAGAGAAATAAAATTAATAAAACTGAATTGTTAAAATTAAAGCAATAATAATAATTAAATTTTGTGTTCTAATACAATACAAATAAGTGCGCCTATAGTTTTTAAAGTTTTGATACAAAATGTTGATGCATTTCATAATTTTGTAAATAAGATCAATCATTAAATTATCGGGCCACCAGAACGTAGTATGGTCCAGGCTATCTGCAAAATTTCAGTTTCCAGACCGGTCACTCTGCTCCTAAACAGTGTATAAGTTATAGTTAAGTTTAATATTAGCTTTAAAAGTTTCAAAAGTAAATAAATTTATTCGTTCAAAATAAAAATTTAGTATCTTACTTTTTTCAACTTTTTAGAATGATCAACGTTTATATTAACATTTTTATTTTTATTTTTTTAAAACCATAGTACTGCAAAGTATTTAATTAACAATAAATGGTGAATTACTCTTTTTAAAAAATTATGATTCAACTATTTTTTGAAAAAATTAATACAAAACTTAGAAAACTAAGAACCAAACCGTATTATAAAAAAATTAATGAGATTCTCTCAAATTATTATTAAAATAACTATTTATTAAAAAACTATAATCAGATAATATTATATCCCAATGAAAAAAAAATTCAATGTAAAATAATTTTATAAACTTTAATTTTTTACCCAATGCATGAAATTATTTGTGTATAGCTTTTGTGTTTGAGTGCAATTTTACTAACTTAAGCTTTTTATTTATTTTTATAATAGACCGATTTAAAAAAAATAAATAAATTAAGTTATGGCTTAATTATATATTCAGTTTTAATACAAACTTATATGTAAAGTATTTTACAAAAATGTATTTTATGGAATCTTAATAATAATTTATAAATAAGTTATATCATAGGGTTAAAATTTAAAAACACTTATTGGTGTTATTTATAACTTCTAAATGACATGAAACAGGTAAATTCTGAAAAAAAACAAATTAATATTTATTAATTAACATAATATGTATATCCTTGAGCTAAATTTTAAGCAATATTTTAAAGGATAATAAATTTTAATGGTCAATTTTTACTTGATAAAATTATAATTTAAGACAAAATTGTTTAGAAATAAAACATTTATTATTAAAATATTAAAGAAAATCAATTAATGAAAATATATGAAATATTTTATAAATACATTTAAAATATGTAACATAACAAAATTTACTTGAGATATAAGATATACTCTATAAAAACTATAAACATCTTACCAATTCCATTTAGATTTTTCTCAGAATTTTTTGGACATCTGCTGGCGCAAGATCAAATGGTGTAAGTTTTTCTTTGTTCATTAATGTACTATCTGCACCACTTTTTATTAATAATCCCGCTTCTTGTATGCGTCCTTCTTCACAGGCTAAATGACTAAACAATTTAAACAATTATATTTCAGTTATAATTTAAAAAGTTATAAAATTATTTTTACAGTGGTGTATTTCCATAAGTATCTTTAGCATCTACTAGTACACCAGAATCTAATAACAGCTTTATTACTGATATGTTGCCTTTTGATGCAGCCCTATGTAATGGTGTAGCTCCACGATTATCAAAAATATCCACATCAGCACCCTTCGATATTAAATATCTAACAATCTAAACAATTTTATTGTAAATTTTAATAATATGTTTTAAAATTTTAAGTTGACTCACTTCAGTCCAACCTTTGGAAGCTGCATATTGCAGAGCTGAATGTCCTTCTTGGTTTTTTGCATTAATATTTACTCCATATTCTATAAGAGTTTTTACTGTGTCAATACGACCAGCTGATGCAGCCAATATAAGAGGAGTAGTTTGCATCTGAAAGACATAAAATATTTTATTTAATCTATTATTACTTATTGTTAGTATAAATATTAAATTTACATCATCCTGGAAATCTTCTGGTTGACCATTTTCAAGAAGATACCGTACAAGTCTATCGTGGCCTCCAAGTGCTGCCCAATGAAGTAGCAAGCGATTATTCTATTATGAAAAAAATAATAAAAGGTTAATTAAAGAAGTACCAGTCATAATAAAAATACAAAATATAATAAATTATAAATCTTCTTCATCTGAATAAGTCCTATTTCAAAATGTATTATTTGTAAAGCTAAAAAGCTTCATAAATACTTACAACATCAACTTCTTTTAACAGTCTCATATGTTCTTCAACTGCTTTCATAACTTGATCAAAATTACCTTTATAGGCATCTTCAAAAGTTTTTTCCTTTACCTTTTCAAAGTCCATAGTCTTATTTCTATTAAAATAATAAATGTAGATGTTTTGAATCAATATAAATAAATAAATAACTTTTGAAAATGATTTGTGCTTTATAATTGTTATTATCTCAATTTATATTATTATTATCAAAAAATATTCGGTATCAAATATACAGTTGATAAGAATTAATTGGTTCTCAAGCTGCACCAATATTCAAAAATAAATATCCAATTTAAATATTCTTTCTGTTTACTAATTAAAATATGGAACTATATATAATAAAATAGATAAATCTACTATAGCTTAAAAAGTTTGATTATTCATAAATCTAGTTAATTTAATAAACTTGTAAGAAAAATTTCACAAAATGCTTACGAAAACTGTAATTTGCGGTGAATTTAAAAATAATTAAAAATTTAATTAAAAAATAATATCAATAAATTTAAGTTTATATCAGTATATACGTGTTTTTATAATAATTATTAAAAAAAAGTTATTAAATTGACTTAGTACTTAAATACTTTTTTTAGCATTTTTCTGTTGGCATAGCTGCAGCCTTTTATCACAAAATAAACTATTACCATGCTTATATATATATTTAAGCGCACCATCAATTGGCTAGTTAATCATTAACTTTTGTACCTTATAATTTTTTATTCCTAGACCACGAACCGAGTATATGGTCAAATAGTCTCCTATGAATTCAATACATTTTTACAATTTCATTTGATAAAAAAACATTGTATACTTGAATCTGCCTAGTTTTAAATGTCTTAATTTAATATGCATGTTATATTCACGGTGTCTTGAAGTTTAAATATCTTACAAAATAAATTGATATTATTTTTTTAATAACTCAGTTACGATAAATATTGATATTATTTTGAGTGGCTTATGTCCACTTGAATTATTTTCATTAAACATATATTATTTCACCTACATTGTTATTTCTGTAAAAATTAAAATTAAATATGTAAGCAAAAACAGCTCATTTTTCTCAGAGACGTGAAATCAAGTTTGTTGTAAAGTAAGTAAAACGAACAGTATTCTAACTAAATTATCTAAGGTAAGAATTAATATATCTTGATTTGTTTAAATACTTAGGAGCCTGATTTTAGGTATCTACATTGTAAAAGTGAAGTTTTGATAATTTTTCTTATTTATAAACTATTTAAATTGATTGGTTTTGAATGTTTTATTTATTTATTTTTGCATAATGATGACTAATAAACATTTGATAGGGGTTAGTCATGTTTAATTATATAACTGTTGCGTGCCGTCGAATCAATAGGGATGTTAGAGGATTTAATAAATAAGATTGACTTCAAATTAAAGTTACTACTTTTTATTAAAATAATGTGCGATAAAACATTTACAATGTAGAGTGGCGTGAAGGTGCTTGCTGTGTCCGGACTTAAACACATCTGACTTTTGGTCTGTTGAGGACCCCCTTATATACTAGGATCCCGTGTGAAACAACTTATCCCGGATATGATTTCTAACCATAATCATGCTTAGTTAATATTTCCATTTATGGGCATTAGATAGTTAAACCTTAGTGGTTGGCCTTGTTAGTTTGGCAATATTCACGTATCTTCGCTATTCTTAAATTAATCAATTTTAATAGATACGCAATTTTGCTGAATGCCCAACCTTATTTGTTAATTGGCTGGTTTACTATTTTTACATTCTTCAACCTTTCACATGTCACTCATATTAATGATACTTTTGAGAATGTGCTCATGTAACATTTAAGTTTTACTTATTATTTATCACCCCCTGTTGACCTCAATGCCTTAATGCCTTGGGCCCTAAGTCATACATGTCCGTAACATAACTATAGTATTGCATTTTGATGGCAAAATTAATTGAAAGCAAATTTATACTTGCTTACTCTTATTTGTTAAATTTGACAGTTTTTTTAAATTATTTGGTTTTCTTTAAAAAATTAATTTCATTTTTTTTGTTTATGACCTCATGATCAATCATTTAAATTTATTTAATACTATAATATAGGGATGACAAAATTAGGGGTAAAAATTATATTTTAAATATATAAAAAGCATAGGTTAAAGTTTTTATTATGAAAAAAAATATTCATACATGATTTTAAAATTATAGTTATTTGAAAAAACACTTATTGTTTACTATGTATCTAGACAAAAGTGCTTAGTATGTATATAGAATTTAAGTAGTTGAAAAAAGTATATTAATTTAATAAAAAACTAACAAATTAATTTAACTAATCTTTTGCTTTTTCCTTCAAGATAGTTTTAAAAGTATATTTATTATATTACCATTTTTATGTTTAAACCATCCCTTATATTAAATACTTATATTAAATGAAGAATGTATATTAATAATTACAATTAACGATTATTACTAAATGCTTATTATAAAAAATATTATAATGTTACAAGTAGGGCCCAGAAGTTTTTCAGCATTAAAATTGATTATAATATTGCAGTAAAAGTAACTAAAATTGTACTTTAAAATTGCAATAAACTTTTTTATTTGCTAAAATAACTATGAAAAAAAATTATTCAAGTATTTTTCATTAAGACTATCATAATACAAATGTGAGTTATTTTACAAAATATTTCAATTCATATTAATACTAGAACAGTGGTTTTAGCCTGGTATTCTAGGAGACTACATACAAAATTATCAACATTTAAAAAGTTTTATTTTTTAATACGTATTTGAGTGCTTAACTTAATAATAATTACACTGCATTATAAATTATTTCTTTAAACTTTCAACACAAGTGTTCTTATGACAGATTTCTGATTTGAGACAGCAAGTTTAACATCATCTTATCAAATAGTATTTTCATAGTATTTTCACCACTGACATCACAATTAATATAAATTAATATGATACAACGATCAATTATTTTTTTTTTTATTATTATTATATTATTTTGATATGCATTAAAATCTGACACAGCTCCATAATTATTATATTTCTTGAAAAAATTTAAACTTTATGAATAATATTTAAAGGTGTCAATGATAATGTTATAAATGAGGAACATAAACAAAGTAGCAATGGAATTAAAAAAATTACAAAAATTGCATAAAATTACATTAAACATTTTTACATTTTAATTTGTACTTGCATGAAATAAATGTATAACTTACTTAGCAATAAATACAAACAATAGAAAAATAGTTGCGAGTGCAACAACTTCTAAGGTTTAGTTATATGGCTCATTTCTACTTTAATTAATTTAAAAAACTAATGTATTATTTAAAATATTTTAAGTGTATGTAAGGAGGCTTCAATTACCATTACCCTTCTTGTATATTTCAGTAAAGATATTTTAAAATCTTTAAAGTGTTTGTTTAATAACAATAATTAAAGTATCAATTTGTGATAAGGGTTATTAATTAAAGTACATGTATATTTATAAAATGTATAATATTTCAATTTATTTATTTGGTGGTTAATTTATTTGAAGAATTATATTATATATCAACATTTTTTATAAATACATGAATAATTGACTATTAGAGAAATTTTGAAAACTGACTGATGATAAGGTAAGTAAAAGGTTAATTTTGTACTACTCAGTACAAAATGATTCAAATAAATTGATTTATTATATTTTAATAATTAATGTTAATTATTATATTATTAAATGTTGTATTATAAATTAATATTTATTTTTATTGAAGAGTAAAGATTAAAAGATTAATTAAAGGTTTGTACTGTAGTATTTACCTACTTTTTTATTCTTATTTTTTAAATCTAATAATAGGATGATAAGACTTATTAAAATATAATTGCAAAATATTTAAATATAAGATACAACTTTATGTATAATATTAATTTAAGTTATATAATTGCCTTTGTTACCAATTAATTACCATTTTTAGGGAGGAATATTTACATAAAATCAATAAAGAATTATCTACAACTTAAAGCTAATTTTTTATTACCTTAAAAAAAATTAATTTGTGATTTCTAATGTAATTTTTCAAAACTGATTTATGTTTTTATTATTTAACATAGAATAAGTCATATGCTATGTAGATATTGAATATATATAATACATTTAATAGTATATCTTTGTATTTTTGTTTATGATATATTATTATAAAGTACCATTTACCTTAAGGTTTCTTAATATTTTTATTTTATATTCATTATGGGCTATTGCCTAGGGTACAGTTATGAAATTAGTTCTTTTAAGATCATGTTTTATCTTCATTGTGTTTTTCAGCCTGTTAGTTTTTTTTTTTTTTTATTGAGATTTTAATAAAATATTATAATATATCGACAATTATTTGGACTTATAAATTAGGAAAGCTCTAACTAATAAATTTGAAAGCCAGATTAAAAATTGAAATTGAGCATATGCATAATTGTATTCATATTCTTAATTAAAAGAATATTAATGAGATAAAAGTTGACCCCAAGGAAAGTGAAGAAAGGTTTTAACGGCATTCCTTGGAAGTAGAGATATGTAGACAATTTTGGAGATGTTGAAAGTCACAGAAATCCCCAGCACAGTCAGGTAGAGAGCAATAAGGACTACTGTTAAAACCCATTTTAAAAAAATGGTAAGAAGTAAGCTGTGAGTAGTGCGTAGTCTGGTGTACTTAATTATGATGGAGCGGCTGATGTTTAGAAATTGAAACCAAGGATAAATACTTTTAAATAATGATCTATAGCCAGAATAATAAGACTCTAATAGATTACCCTATTCCAGTTTACATAGCTTATATATAGATGTGCTATGTATGGTGATTAAGTAAGTATAGGGACACAACTAGGAAATCAAGTTAGACTGGTAGGTGGTGGAACCAGCTAACGAGTCATCAAACTCATTGCCATTTCTTCATGCCCGGGGAAAAAATATTGATTGACCTGTTTCTCAGGGATGGTAATAAAAATACTTGATAGATAGAATTATGGAGAACACTTGAAACAAAAAAGATTGTTGACAATAGCTAAGATACTTGCTTGAGAATCAGAGACAATAAAAGAATCTCTAGAGTAGAGTAGGCTGATGTAGTTGAGGGCTTCTAGGATATCCCAGCATTTCACAGTGAAAGAAGAGACAGAAGCAAACAGGTTGGATGATGACTGTCAGTCTGTTAGTTATTATAACAGAATTACAATTGTTGAATAAATAAATAGTTATGCAATAGTTCTATAAAAATAAATATATATATATTTGCCAGAATCAAATAAATATCAAAATATTAGTATTAAATTTATTGATTCATACTAGCCAATGTTAAAAAAGAAATATTCACTAAAATTTGAATACTTTATGTATTTAATTTATTTTCTTTACATAAAAAAATAAACATATAAAAAGTTACCAAGTATTTTTAAATTGTTAATTAAAATAAAAGTTTTTTATTTTTAAAACCCAGGAACTTAGGATACTTACAGAGTGGGCTTTTCTGAATAGTTGTGATTAGATATTTTACACATAATTATTAATTATTATATTCTAAAAACTATTATGACTGAATGAAATATGTTATAAACAATAATTATTTTTTCAATACAATCATTATCTGAATTAAGTTTCTTATTAAAAAAAGACCCTCAAACCCTCAACATCATAGGCCATTGGATATGTGTGTGTGTGTGTGTGTGTATATATATATTGATAGTAGTTTATCATATTTTAATACTTAAGTTTCGTCCAATGTTGTATTATTATAATATATACTTTAATTTAAACATTTGTTAGCCAAATGTTTAATTCAAATTATAGAAAATTAAGTTTCTATAGATAAAATTTTAATTTTCTTGTTGACTTGGGTTCAAAATTTTTATTTTATTTAATAAAATTATTATTTTTATATTGTTAGTTTAATACTTTAATACTAGAAAATTTTTCATTGTTTTAATATTGAGTAAAAGTGACTTTAACTATAAAACGACCAAAATATCATATTTTCACAATTATTATGGATACTAAAGGAAGGTAAGTAATATAAAGAAATGGAATATTGATTTGGTTTATTTGGTTAATTTATTCTCTTTTTGATTAAAATAGTTTCTAAAATATTTTAGGTTTATTTAATTTTTATGTACATATTTTAAAAAATAAAGTTTTAATAATTTTAAATTTTTTTAATGTATAGTTTTTATACTTTATGTATTTTATATTTTACTGCATTTCTAAGTGATTTGGAAGTTATTATATATTAAAGTTTGAGATATTTATCTTTATATTTTTTAAATTAATTAATATAACATAAATGAAATTTTATATTTTGTTAAAACTTACATGATATAAACACAGTCAAATCCACTTAATGGAGACACACAGGGTGATTTATCTATCCTCATTATCCAACTGTCCCTATAAATCAATTTAAAAAAAAAAAAAAATAAAAAACTATTAAAGTGCATTATTATAACATTATTAGAAGAAACATACACATTTAATTTATACTTTGTTTAAAAATTATTATTTGTATTACATATTATGATATTGTAAACTATATTATATGTACATATAATTATATATTATATTATATTATATTAAAAAATTGTTGATTAATCTTATATTATTTGCCAAAAAAAATACATACGTAGTTTATTTTTTGTTGGGCTATAGGAAATTATCCATTCTTCTTTGTTGTAATTTATTAAAATTTTGCTATTGTCAAATTTTGTAAGCGGGTTATTCAACTCAATTATAATCATGGACTATGTGACTGTAGGAGATAAAGAAATGACAAGCAAAATTAAAATATGTAGGTGATTGTTATTATTTAAATATATAATTGTTATAAAAAATCTGATAGAGACAGATATTAGACAATTATATTTTGGATAATAAAGTAACTATGTGTAGATAGCTGACGAGAGCTTTTGAGAGCCCCAGGGCTGATCGGTTTCAGGCTCCCTTATACTTGTTTGTCCAAGATATACAAACTACTTGTACATACTTTAGTACGATAAAAATATTAAAATTTGTATCTTATGCTACGGCAAATGAGATTTTAAAATAATTTTGAATAAAAAGCTGAGATGACGGGTCCCAGAGTTCTAGCCCTCATTGTCCTACTCTCTTTTACCAATAGTTTGTCCCCATTGAGTGAATTTGACTATAAATATATATATATATATATTTCAAATATTTGAATTTGAAATAAGTAATTTTCTTCTACCATTTTTTTATATTGTGGATAAAAAAAACCTTTTTTTTGTAAATAATGGTTTTCTTTATTTTAATTTAAAAATTAAAATTAATATATTTGTATACTTACTCTTGTAGCTTAATTTACTTTTTACTACTGAAATTTTTTTGAATTTGAACTATAAAGTTATTAAAAATTAAATTATTATTTAAAATTATTGAAATATTTTTTTTTTCTTTATAAAGTTATAAATTATTAATATTATTTTTTCAGCTGTTTTTAAATCATCTACGTAAGGAGTGTCCCTACATTGAAGTTACTTGAAGAGTATGCGTTTGATTTGTTTTTAAGTGCAGTGAATATTAATATCAAAACGTTTTTAATTAAATTAAATTTTACAAGATTATTATTATTAAGATTAGTGTTATATAAAGTGTTTATTTAATAATTTTGTTATTTCAATGAATCATCAAAATTTTAATGATTTTGATATTGAGTCAAGTTTTCAAGAAGAAGATAATGTTGTCATCAATAAACCTTTTGTCTCTGTCAAACTTCCAAAAACAGTATCTCCACCACATACATCTGTACGTTCAACATTTAAGGTATTACAATTTATTATAATTTATTTAAATTAATTGCACAAATAGTACTAATTATTTTATGTTTATGTATGTATTTCATTCTTTATTTAATTGAGCTTTTTAAAATAATTTGTATTTTATTGTGTTGTTATTATTATTTCAGAAAATGTTACTTATTTTAATTTTAAATAAATTATTTTGTTTAAATACATTTTAGCTCCTATTATTTTGTTATTTAAAATTTTATAATTTATTTTTTAAATTAATACATTTTGTAAAGCTTAATATCTTATGGATTTAAAATAAATTCATAAGTATCATCATTAAGGAAATGTTGTTGATTAAAAATGTGTAGATTAGCATCTTACTATTTTGATTATCTTTTATTTTTTTTCTAAATTTACTGTAATCTATTTTTTCATTTTTATTTCCTATTTTCTCGTTTAATGTCTATAGTGTATCATAAATTATCTATAGAAGTTCAATAAGTTATATATGTCATAACCATAGATTTTCCTTAACATGCATGGTTTTTTATTAATTTTCATTTGTGCTTATATTATACGAATGTGATAAAAAACTGAATAATTGTATTTAACTTAAGATTGTCTGCTATATATTATTTATTTGTATTGAAACATAATTAATCAAATAATATTTTTAATATGATGATCTTTAATATTTTTTTCATCAAAACTTTTTTACATAAAAAATGTATTTTGTTAACAAATAAATTTTTTTTTTTTTAATTTTGAGAGCACATTAGAAATTGAAACTTCTATTTCATATTTTTTCAAAAAGTATTAATAATTTCAGTAGGTTTATTGAATGGATTTGTTTAATATGCTAAATTATAGTCTTTTAGGGCTTCTGTTGTATGTACATTATTTTATATATTTTTTTTGGTTGCACTATTGGTCTTGAGCTGCATCCAAGTAAATACCTAGAAAATGAATTTGTCTGGTATAGATATTTAATATAATTAAATAAAACTGTACTCTTAATTATTACTTGGTTATAGAAAAAGTTGAAATTTATTGTTATTCTACTTGTAAATTTAGTTAAATTTTTTAATGAATTTGGAACCAGTGATTTTGGTTTAAAATATGTCAATTTAACTTAATAATTCAGCGATATAAGAATAATGTATTTGCTTGTAATCAACTGTTTTTAATAATGTATTCATAATCAATCATACAACAAAGCGAAAATAAAAAAAATTTCAACAGTCTGTAACAAAAAAATTCATGAAATATACATATTTAGTATTATGTTATATAATAAATGTGTAAGTACTTTAAATATTTTATTTAATCAGCATGATACCACAAGAAGAACAATATCCACATTTTCTATGAATTGGCTATTTCAAAACATTTTTTATTTTCATTAAAATGTTTAAAATATGTACACTAGAATCTATTTAAGACAATTAATTTTGCCTTTTTAAGATTTTTAAGATATTTTGTTCATTTTTAAGAACTCCTTAATTTTGACAACATTCAACATGTAATTAACTTTGGATAATATTCTCTATGTTCTTGGATAAGACACTAGCATTATCAATAATATACGATAATTACATTAGCAATAATTCAACAGCAATAGATAAAAAGCCCAGTGTCTCCCAAGCACCTTAAAATGTACAAATTCCTAATACCATAATTTGATATCTCCATACAATAATTGCTATGCTAACAGTACAGCCACAACAACACACATAAAAAAAAAAACTTAAAATGACCAAGTACAAACTGCAATAAAGAAATAAGTTGTAAAATATGTAAAAAATGTCTGTTTTGCCACAAAATCAATATAAAAAATAGAATCTTTGAAAAGGGAAGTTATGCATTACAATAATGTGAAAATAACTAAGGGAACACTTTGGCCAGTTTCGAGATATAAATTTCGAAAGTGAGTACCAACGTAGAGCATGCGGCAATACGGCCGCCGTCGGACTATTGCCGAAACGAGATTTTTCGAAAATTTTTTTGAACATGTTCCGGGAGAGCGCGGGCTTTGAAAATAATGTCAACGAAAGGGGAGGTCGTGATTAAAAAGGTGTTAAACTATCTAAGGGAACACTTTGGCCAGTTTCGAGATATAAATTTCGAAAGTGAGTACCAACGTAGAGCATGCGGCAATACGGCCGCCGTCGGACTATTGCCGAAACGAGATTTTTCGAAAATTTTTTTGAACATGTTCCGGGAGAGCGCGGGCTTTGAAAATAATGTCAACGAAAGGGGAGGTCGTGATTAAAAAGGTGTTAAAATATCTAAGGGAACACTTTGGCCAGTTTCGAGATATAAATTTCGAAAGTGAGTACCAACGTAGAGCATGCGGCAATACGGCCGCCGTCGGATTATTGCCGAAACGAGATTTTTCGAAAATTTTTTTGAACATGTTCCGGGAGAGCGCGGGCTTTGAAAATAATGTCAACGAAAGGGGAGGTCGTGACTAAAAAGGTGATAAAATATCTAAGGGAACACTTTGGCCAGTTTCGAGATATAAATTTCGAAAGTGAGTACCAACGTAGAGCATGCGGCAATACGGCCGCCGTCGGACTATTGCCGAAACGAGATTTTTCGAAAATTTTTTTGAACATGTTCCGGGAGAGCGCGGGCTTTGAAAATAATGTCAACGAAAGGGGAGGTCGTGACTAAAAAGGTGATAAAATATCTAAGGGAACACTTTGGCCAGTTTCGAGATATAAATTTCGAAAGTGAGTACCAACGTAGAGCATGCGGCAATACGGCCGCCGTCGGACTATTGCCGAAACGGGATTTTTCGAAAATTTTTTTGAACATGTTCCGGGAGAGCGCGGGCTTTGAAAATAATGTCAACGAAAGGGGAGGTCGTGACTAAAAAGGTGATAAAATATCTAAGGGAACACTTTGGCCAGTTTCGAGATATAAATTTCGAAAGTGAGTACCAACGTAGAGCATGCGGCAATACGGCCGCCGTCGGACTATTGCCGAAACGGGATTTTTCGAAAATTTTTTTGAACATGTTCCGGGAGAGCGCGGGCTTTGAAAATAATGTCAACGAAAGGGGAGGTCGTGATTAAAAAGGTGATAAAATATCTAAGGGAACACTTTGGCCAGTTTCGAGATATAAATTTCGAAAGTGAGTACCAACGTAGAGCATGCGGCAAAACGGCCGCCGTCGGATTATTGCCGAAACGATATTTTTCGAAAATTTTTTTGAACATGTTCCGGGAGAGCGCGGGCTTTGAAAATAATGTCAACGAAAGGGGAGGTCGTGACTAAAAAGGTGATAAAATATCTAAGGGAACACTTTGGCCAGTTTCGAGATATAAATTTCGAAAGTGAGTACCAACGTAGAGCATGCGGCAATACGGCCGCCGTCGGACTATTGCCGAAACGGGATTTTTCGAAAATTTTTTTGAACATGTTCCGGGAGAGCGCGGGCTTTGAAAATAATGTCAACGAAAGGGGAGGTCGTGACTAAAAAGGTGATAAAATATCTAAGGGAACACTTTGGCCAGTTTCGAGATATAAATTTCGAAAGTGAGTACCAACGTAGAGCATGCGGCAATACGGCCGCCGTCGGACTATTGCCGAAACGGGATTTTTCGAAAATTTTTTTGAACATGTTCCGGGAGAGCGCGGGCTTTGAAAATAATGTCAACGAAAGGGGAGGTCGTGATTAAAAAGGTGATAAAATATCTAAGGGAACACTTTGGCCAGTTTCGAGATATAAATTTCGAAAGTGAGTACCAACGTAGAGCATGCGGCAAAACGGCCGCCGTCGGATTATTGCCGAAACGATATTTTTCGAAAATTTTTTTGAACATGTTCCGGGAGAGCGCGGGCTTTGAAAATAATGTCAACGAAAGGGGAGGTCGTGACTAAAAAGGTGATAAAATATCTAAGGGAACACTTTGGCCAGTTTCGAGATATAAATTTCGAAAGTGAGTACCAACGTAGAGCATGCGGCAATACGGCCGCCGTCGGACTATTGCCGAAACGGGATTTTTCGAAAATTTTTTTGAACATGTTCCGGGAGAGCGCGGGCTTTGAAAATAATGTCAACGAAAGAAGAGGTCATGATTAAAAAGAACCGGATGGGACTCGCTCTGCTGTACAGATAGGGGTGGAGTGCACCTCGCTTATAGGATAGGTCATTATTATAATGGATTTGTTAAATTTGAATGCAATGATAGATATCATTGTATACGAATAACGATTCTGAACGGAGTTCATATGTTTGTCTAGGATATAATACATTGTTATTTATAAACATTGTAAAAAGTATATTTTATTTTGAAACGAAAAATATATTTTTCAATTAGTATGGGTTGGCAGTTGCATGCAGCGATATAGTTTGTCAGTCTAGAACATTCTGCATTATATTATATTTTACATGTAATTTTATGTCAATATTCGATGTTCAAACGCTTATAAAAAAAAATTGTGCCTATGAATTTTAATAATTTTTGAATGACATTAAGAACTACTTCTGTGGAATCTTCTATTAAATTTTCAAGTATTTTGTAGGAGCCAAATTTTTTTTATCACCGATTATAAAAATAAAATGTAAAAAAATCGAATATTTTAAATGCCTATAAGTGGCTTAAAAATCAATATTATATTTTGAAAAAAATATGACATAAAGGAAATACCAATCTTAACAGCTGGTAAAAATTTCAAAAAGCTGCGACTTATACTTTTTGAATTATAACAAATATTAAAAATCGTTTGAGAATAAATCGCTGTTTTATGCAATTTCGTAAATATTTAAATTTCAAACAGTCATAAAATTGTTTCCTCTAAGTCAGGTATAAATTTTTTTAAAGAGTTTTGAAGAGTAGCTTATAGATAACCTACTGTTAAAATTTTGAACCTTAAGTATGAACAGAAAAAATTTTATGAATTTTTATCTACAAAATAACTTGCAAATTTTCGCAATTTTTACATATTTCCTATAAATTGGAAATTTGAGCACGTATAAAAAAAATTGTGACCTACGATTTTAGATTTTTTTTTTATCGTTTAAGGAACAACTTATAAGAAACCTTGTATTAAATTTTCAAGATTTTCTGGCCGGCCAAAAAAATTTAATCGTTATTTAAAAAAAAAAAAATTAAAAAAATTGAAAATTTCAATAGTCTATAAATAGCTCAATAAAAGTCAAAATACTTTGAAAATTTATCGGTGTATAGAGAACGCTAATCTAAACATTTGGTGAAATTTCAAGTATTTACATCGATTAGTTTTTGAGTTATAGCAAAATAAAAAATTTGATTTTGTCGAAAACTGGTTTTGCGTAAAGACTCCCGTTTTCCCTTATTTTTTTAGGGTTTTTCCCATCGCATTTAAAAAATATTGAAAATTTTTTACTTTTGACCTCCCTTAGTACCAACAAGATTCACTTTCTTTTCAGAAAAGTTGCTACATAAGCAAATCGAAGCATTTTTACTGCCAAAAAAGGTGTCGTCAGACACAAAAATAAAAAAAATTAAAAAAAAATTAAAAAAAAAACACACATCATTGTAAAACCAAAAGATTCCATCACTCCTTTCAGAATCTAAAACACACATCATTGTAAAACCAATAGACTCCATCACTCCGTTCAGAATCTAACACATTGTAAAATCAATACATTCATCACTCCGTTCAGAATCTAAAATTCTAAAAAATGCATTTTATTTACCAAAATATACAAAAATATGCAAAAATTTTGGTTCTATTTAAACGAGAATAAGCCGAATCGTGGAAAAATCTGATAACCAATAAATTTGGACTTAAGGAAAAAATGCATATAAATCTTAGCCCTACTTATTACTTATTACTAGGGCTAGGGACTTATAGGAGTTTGCATATTTTTCAATGATCATTCTTAGCATAGCTAATTGATATAAAAATGTGTTTCATTGCACTAGGAGTTTATAGTAATCATTTTTGTTTTGCATATTTTGCATATTCAGCTATTTTTCCTCTATAAGAGCATATTTTGTTATATTTCTATTTTAAGAGCATATTTCACATATTTTATCAACAAGTTCACTGGCATGAGTATTATATTTAACTCTCATGGGTTGAACGCGAGAACGTCAATAGTTTCATACTTACTTTTTTCGATTTGAGAATCAAATTAAACTCTCAATGAATTTGTTTCCTACGCTATGAGAGTTAAATATGATTCTCATTCGTTTAATGATTTTTAATACACGAGAGTTGTTTTTAATTTTCATTTTATTCCATATTTGAATAGAGGAGAAAAAATTATATAATAATAAGTCAACACCATTTCGATATCTTTATTATTTAATGAATAGCAGTGTTTTAAAAATTACAAGTCAATATCAACTAAATTGTAAAACACTTAATTTTATATTACATTCTTTTACCAATATCATTATATTCTTTACTTTTTTAACACACTTTTATGCACAATAAAAAAACAATCCATACATAATACTATTTTACAAGAAGTACACCAATAGTTTGATTGATTTGTAACCCTTTGGGCATGAGCTCTGCCGCCATGTTTCACAATTTCATCATAACACTTAGAACATCTACTTCTTTTTCCGGATAGAATAAATACTAGTTGGTATATACAATGACGATAAGATGAAAATACATAGGAAAGGTCTAAAAATATTGTAATAGGCTATGAGAATTAAATTTAACTCTCACTTATTTTTATACCAAAACCCATTTAAATCAATTGATATTTTTATAATCATTGATGTGTAGCAATAAAATCTATTTTTATTAACTAAAATAGCCATGCTGTATAATGATAAACCATAATATTTCAGACGGCGCTGACGGAAAAATATATATAGTTGAGTAGGTATTAAATTTAACTCTCATAGCGTGTAGAATGATTTCATTGAAAATTCCTTGCCAGTCAACTTGTTAAAATTAAAACAATATTTTATACATACATACTATACAACATAAATTATTAATTTTCTAGAAATTGGAAAAAAATAGATAAAAATAAATATTATGTATGCCGTGTGTGTGTACTGTGTTTGCATATATGATGATTTTTAAGGGGCCTGGAGCGTGATTCATTTTTGGTCGAAAACATAGCTCACGACTTCAATCATTACGCCCAATATAATGTTCTGATATTAATTTTGAAATCAGATTTGAATTCGTCACTAAATTATCTATGCTTTAACATTTTTATTTTTCCGATTTTTTTTTTTTTTTACTTAAAAATTTACTAACAAAAATTGTAAAAATGGATCATATTCATAATTTAAATTTAAATACATTGATATCGAATATGAAAAATGTACGACAGTGAAAGCATAGTAAATTAAGTGGAGTATCCAAATCTATTTTCAAAATTGAAATCGGTACATCTAACTGAGCGTAGTGATTGAAGTCAGTGGCAGTATATTTTGAAAAAAAAAATTTTTGTAATTTTATTAAGTAATATGTGGTTGACATGTGCCTGCGCGTGCGGAATTTTATCGGCGCGGCGCGTCATCGGTCCGTTCCTAATTGAAAATAAATTGCCAATTATTGATTCCTGGAATATATGAGATAAGAAGACGGGTGCTGGCGGTGAGCACAATATAATTTATATTATATTAATAATTATTGCCCAGCGTACTTATTTTGGTCCGTCGCCGGTACGTTATTAATATTCTACGACGACCAAGAGTAATATTCTTAAGGCGGGTTCCCACGGCGCGTGCCTCGGCGAACTTCGCGCAGCGTGGTTTTTGTACCGAGTCTACATATGTGCTCGGCATATCACGAGCCTACAATTCATATAGCATTCTCACGGCGCGTGACTTGGCCATATGCTATGACTCAATGGCTCGCCGAACCGCAAGCTCGTTGGAACGCTGATTAAATGCGCGGCTCGTTTCCTTTGGCGCGGACACATCGGACCGACAATTTTCGGATAGACACGAGCCTGGCCGAGCTGTACCGCGCCTTGACGAGCAAGAGCGTTCCCACGGCGCGCGTAGAGTACCAATCCATCAAATTTCACTCGTGACTCGCCGTGGGAATCCGCCTTTACTTTCATTTTCGAATTTTGAATTTTGATAAGTCTAGCATCTGCTATTGTTTGAAACTAATGTGTAGTCCTAGAGAGAGATTTTTTTTGCTTTTTTTCATCTTTCAAAAAATCCTATTTTTCATTTTTAATGCTATGGACAGTAAAAAGGACTGGCATTATGGAAATAAAACTAAAACTCTTTAATCCAAATGAAAAAAAACAAAGAAAATATTAGTACTATACATCGAAAATTTATTTTATTTAATTTTTAATTTTTTGTACTATTAAATTGCATTCTCTTGCGTCAGAACATTTTAATATATTGGTTCATTTTCATACATTTTCATCTTTTATTTTTATAACAAAAATTAATGAATTATCAATAACACATATTTATCATAACAAAATATATACATATTACGATAACAGTCATGTAAACTCGAAATCAGGCTTCTCATCACTTTACGGCAATAGTCCGACCGCGGCCGTATTGCCGTATGCTCTACGTTGGTACTCACTTTCGAAATTTATATCTCGAAACTGGCCAAAGTGTTCCCTTAGATATTTTAACATCTTTTTAATCACGACCTCCCCTTTCGTTGACATTATTTTCAAAGCCCGCGCTCTCCCGGAACACGTTCAAAAAAATGTTCGAAAAATCTCGTTTCGGCAATAGTCCGACGGCGGCCGTATTGCCGCATGCTCAACTGCGGTACTCACTTTCGAAATTTATATCTCGAAACTGGCCAAAGTGTTCCCTTAGATATTTTAACACCTTTTTAATCACGACCTCCCCTTTCGTTGACATTATTTTCAAAGCCCGCGCTCTCCCGGAACATGTTCAAAAAAATTTTCGAAAAATCTCGTTTCGGCAATAGTCCGACGGCGGCCGTATTGCCGCATGCTCTACGTTGGTACTCACTTTCGAAATTTATATCTCGAAACTGGCCAAAGTGTTCCCTTAGATATTTTAACACCTTTTTAATCACGACCTCCCCTTTCGTTGACATTATTTTCAAAGCCCGCGCTCTCCCGGAACATGTTCAAAAAAATTTTCGAAAAATCTCGTTTCGGCAATAGTCCGACGGCGCCCGTATTGCCGCATGCTCACATTAATAAACGTAGCAATAAAAGTATACAATAATATGTTGGTCACACTGAATTTAACTGATACGGTTATTAGTTAGCAATAAAAACCATTAACTTGGCAATACATTTTTGAGAACCACTGAATTTTTCTTATCACAATTAGTCGATTATTGCTAATGTAATTTTGGTAATAATATTAATATAAAAGTTTAAAATTTGAAGAAATATCTTACTTATAATAATAATTACGAAATCAGCGAAGATTTTCAAGAAATAGAGGAGTTTCCAAGATATGCAGATATTAACGAGGATGTCAGTATGCATAACACTAAAAACATTGACCAGATAATTACTGATGATAAGTGTGATCAGCTAATGTAACTTTATAGAGGAAGAGAATAATACACCAACGATTCTCTTAGTAACAAATGCACTTGATCATGTTAATGAGCTATGAAGATTAATTGCATATTTATGCTGACTATGCTGACGAAACATTACATCATTGAATATTTCGTCTAATCCAAAAACATAAAAAATGTTTTATAAACAAAAATTTATGATTTTTTAAAGTAGGTAATGTAAAATAATTTGTAATAGAAATTTAAAAAATCACATTGAAGTATACAATTTTTCTTTTGTCTTGCATAATACGATTTCCCGTTTAATACACTATTTTTAACTGGTTCCTAGAAGAGCATCTTAAATGGATTCTACTATACTTAAATCTGTGAAGCTATTTCAAGATATATTTTACTTCAAATTGATAATATCAATGTGTCATGGAATGATATAAATATTAAATGTACTTATTAACCAATATTATTCAAGAAATATAATATAATGGTTTTTCATCTAATTTATACCTAGCATAGTTGTTTTCAATGTAAATTGTATTTTATTATATTATGTTTGTTATCAATATTACATTAATTGTATTTACTTATATTATTTTCTTTTATTTCTTTATAAATTGTAAGATCCTATAAAAAACAATTGTTAATTAATTTTATTTTAAAATTATTAATAAATTAAAAATGTTGATTTTAATAAATGTTTAAGATTTTTATTTAAACATACTTAAATCTTAATTTTACTATTTGTAGGCACCTTCAATTTTATCTAGAGAAGAACAATTGTTATCTACAATTGTTCATTTAGACAACGGTACTACTGGATATTTAATAACTTTAAATAAAACATCAGGAACATGGTCATGTCATGCTTGTTATCCATTCAAAGTTCCGTCTTTGTCATTGCTCGAAGACCATTTAACCAGCAAAATGCATTTATTAGAAATGGGGAAATCTTGTTTTCCAGCAAAAAACTTTATCAAAGCATGTAAATTATTTTATTTTATTTTCTTTTCTACAATTTTTTAATGTGTTTCATATATCTTTAATATACATGGTATTTATAACATTAAAATAGCTGGAATAAGTGTTGGTTTACCTTCAATGATATCCGGTGAACCAATACCTCCGGGAATGGAAGACGAAGTTGAAAATGTGTTAGCGCGTATTCAAGCTACATTAGATTCAATTTTTATTCCATTAATAGGCATTGAATTTATTCTTGAATTATTACCATCTGACTCTTCTGAAGAACCTAGGTATATGTGTGCATTATGTGATAAACGAGGTGATCCAAGAACTTTCCCTAATCATTTACGTAGCTTTAATCATCACATGGCCTATTTGGTTAGTATTATATTTTATATATGATTTGTCATATCATTCAATTAAATTTTTAAATTGTACAAATTTTAGCGAAGATATTTTAGATCATTAGCCAGTGCACTGGAACAATTAAATAAAGTATCCTCAAAAGGATTTCAAGAATTAGTATTTCATGTTATTGGAAAAATAGAAGAAACATATGGTCGAATGAAACCAATAGTGGTTGATGCAAGTGTATTTGATTTGCCTACTGAAAAAATAAAAATTTTAAGACAAGTAAATAATGGAAAACATATTATGTAAGTATTTTTTATTAAATAATTTAGTTACATTCTATTTATTTATATTTATAAATTTAATTTTTATTTAATTAATTCAATTTTATTTTTTATTTGTATCATATTGGTGTGCAATTAATTATTAATATACAGCAATTATATGGATATTTTTATATGTAGGTATAGAATTATGAATTTATTATTTTGGAAATAGTACACCTACTAATGAAAATTAAATAAGTAAAATAGTTTATTTTTTTTATTTTACAAAATTATCTAAAGTCAAGGCATTTTAAAAATCATATAAACTATGTGTTAAGATAATATTTTTTGAAAGTATAACATTCTTAAAATGAAGTCTGTAAGTTACAGTAGATATCCATTGTAACATTTGAAAGACATAGTATAGATATTGTAATTTAATTTTATATTAATGTGTCCACGAAATAAGTTACTATTTATTATTATTAACGTGATTTAAAGAATATTTTGTAGTCATTAATCAAATTGCTATAAACATGATATTTTGTATATTATCTACTTAAATCATTAATCACTGTATAATATATAATATAGCAAATATAAATATAAATGTGTGTGTGTGTATACATACATGCATACAGTATAGTTTATACTGTGAGATCACTTTAAATCTTAAGATTAGGTTACCTAAGAAATTGTTTGCCTCAGTAGTAAAATATTTAAATATACTATTACAATTATTTTATTTTTGTAAGCACAACAGGTTTAAAAATGTTTAAATGGTTTTTTGCTCTATGTGCTTTGGTTAACAAGTTTGATATAACAATTTATATATAATTACAAAATACATATTTAAAAATACATTATTTAAAATACATAATTTAAGTTGAATAAATACAAAATATTGGTTGTTATGAATTTGGTAAGCTTTGTACGTTGTATGAAATTTAGTTAATTTTAGTATTGACTGAATATTTGTTGTACAAAAACACTTATGATTGAAATAGGGAAAGTCCAGAAGATAGATGGATGTTAGATATGATAAAACCAGAATTTGTGGAGAATCCTTCACTATTACAAGAAAAATGTAAGTTTTTTTTTATGTAGCACCCATCATTTTGGCCATTAGTTTATTTATTTTGATTTAAAATAATTTTATTTTGGATTATTTATTTTAAGTTCCTTTGAAAAAAGTAACTGAGAAAAATATTCGTGAACAAGAAGAGAAACTAAAGGCTATTAAAGCTGAAACGTAAGTGTGATATTTATATTACAATTTTTCATTTATAGTAATTCAATTTTTTATGTATATTTTTGTTTATTTTAAATTAAATTAAATAATATTTATATAATAGATCATTTAATAAAAATCCAAGAATCGCTGTTAATAAATCTCAATTGCGTTCAAAGAATGATAAAGAAGATAGTGATTCTGATATAGAATTTGTTGATATCAAACCCAGTACTGAATCTAGACCAAGGTCTCGTGTGCCAAGTAATATTTTATACTAAACCCTTCTTAAGTTGACTGTTTTACATCTATAAAAATTATTTATAGATAGAGATTCTAGAGATAGAAGATATAGGTCACCACCACCAAGAAGACATCGACGTTCTAGGAGTCCTCATCGTCGTAAATCACCCACTCGTTCAAAAACTCCTTTAATGGTAAGACCAAGGTCTCGTTCACCAAGATCTCGTTCATCTAGGTCTCATTCACATTCTCCTGGACGTTCTCGTTCAAGATCTCATTCGCCTTACTACAATCGTAATAAATATTCTAATCATAGGTAATTAAATATTATAACTTGTAATATTTATAAGTACTGTATAACTTTATAATTTACAAGTAATAAACTAATTTTCATTATTGTGTACATTGTAATTTCTTTTCATCAGAAGGCGATACAGAAGCAGGGAAAGAGATGGAACATACAGAAGACAAATTTCTCCTCCGCCAACTGTTCATTCTATGCACTCCATATCAGGATATGTCTCAGCTCATTCACATCCACCTAGAATGTATTATCCTCCACCTTACATGTCTTTTCCAAGGCCATTTATAAGATTCACTCCTCCTGGTAGACCTAGATTTTATTCCTCAGATATGTATTCAACTGAATATCAACCACAAAAAGAAAGGTTAGAATTTTTTTGATTGTAGTATAAATTAATTTAACAAAAACTTCAATTTTTAGGAGTATGAGTAAAAGAAAAAGATTACTACAAGAATATGAAAAAGCTGTTGAAGATATGAAAATTGAAATGGAGAAAAAATTAAGCTATCATGAAAAGAATCCTGAAAATCATCCATTATATCCTGATGAATGGAAAAAATTTTGGAATCGGCGTTTTAAAGAATTACAAATGGAAGGTAAAGATACAAATTCATATGATTTTAAACCAGAATGGATTCTTTCATGGAGTAAACGAATGCAAGAAATTCATGATGAAGAAATTAATGAAAAAATAGAAAAATTAAAAAATAAAATACTTGGTGATATTGATATGGACGAGAGTTCTTCAGAATCACCATCCAGAGATTCTTCTCCTTTAAAAGATAAAAAACCCATAACAGATAAAAATTCATGGCATAATAATCAAACACCAGAGTTGATAGAAAAAAATTCTGATATAATTAGTAAACCTACTTATGATAAAAAACCTAAAGTTGCTGGTGCATCTCCTATTAATTCTGACTCTGAAGATTCAATTAATGAAGTTAATGATCATAATAAACCCAGAGAAAAAATAAAAATTGAAAATCCATTAAATGTTATAACCGTGTTAAGGCAGTTAAGTGTATTAGAAAATCAATTAGGTCTATTGGCACCTAAAATAGTTGAATTGTTATCTAAAGGTCTTGTTATGGAAAAAATTGAACCTAAATCATCTATTAAATTACTTACTCCTGAAAATTGTGTGATGTTTGAAACAGTAAAAGAGAAACTTAAAGGACAATTGTTAGCAGGTGTTGTTAAAAGAAGTTTAGTAAATGCTACTATGTTTTCTATTCGTAACATAGAGAAACTAATGAAATTGGCACCTAAGTTTGTTCTCACAACAAGCATGTTGAATTCTACAACTATATCCACTCCTATAACTACATCGGCACCTACACCAACACCCATACCAATACCTGCAGCTACTCCAATTATAGTGCCAGGAGTTGGTGTTCTTGATAAAATAGCTATTGCTCAGCACATAACTCAGGCATTATTAGCACAAGGTAAAGTTGATGTAACACAAGAAGAATTGGAGACTCTCATAAATGCTGTTGTGGGTATGGCACAGTCTGGGGATAATATTCAAGGTGCCAAAAATTTGTTGTCAAATATAAATAGAGAAGTGTTGAAAACGGCATGTAATGAAGTAAATAAGAAGGAAGAAGTCGAAAAAAAAAATTTGGATCAATTATCTCAGGGTGACATAATAAATTTACTGAAAAATTTTAGAGATTTGACCACTGATGAACAAGATGGACTTATAACTTATCTAAAAGATCTTTGGGAAAAAAATCCAGATGATGTGAAAAAATTCAGAAAGTATATTGATATGGGACCGTCTAACTTAAAAGAAGTTACGTCATTGTTTAAAGAAGATGAAGATGATGATAACTATGAGTTATCAGATGTGTGTAAAGCTGTTAAAGAAAAAGTAAGTGAACAAAAAGATGAAGAACTAAACAAAAGTTTTAATTTTGAGATTACTGAGGAGCAGAAGAAGCTTTTAAATAGTCTACAAAATTTTTTACCAGAAATTAAATCTGATTATAGTTTACAGCCTACAAGCACTCGGATAGAAGCACTTTCTGACCAATCATTTTATAAAAACCCTAAAGAACTTTATAATCCTTCATATTCTCTAGATCCTTATTCAGCTCAAAAAACTGACCCTGACATTTACTCTTCAAAGCCATCGACATCTGCAACTTTATCAACTTTACAAGAGCAATCTGATAAATATGATATACCTCCAGAGCAGTCCAATAAATATATAACTCAAGAACATTCTAATAAATACAATATACCACAAGATCAGCCTGATAAATACAATATAGCTCAAGACCAGCCTAATGAATACAATATACCACAAGAGCAGACTAATGTATATAATTCTTCTGAAGAGCAACCTAATGATTTTAACAGTTCTCAAGAGGAATCTGATCCATATTCAGTTAATCAAGATAATGTGTATAATGATCCGTATTCTCAAAACCATGGTAATAATTATTATCAAAGACAGCAACCAGATTCATATTATAAATATCAGAAAAGTACTTCAGTTTCTTCTTACCCATCTTCTAGGGGCTATTTTAAAGGCAGTAATACCTATAAAGGTAACAACACATATCCTGACACATTTCAGGGAATGCCTAAAGAAAATAATAGAAATAATAGATTTGGTAATTCTCAAAATAATCGTTTTCAGAACAGACGTTAATTAAATATATTTTGATTTTAAATAAATATAATTCATTACAAAATAAATATTTTATAAGTGAGTTTATATTTTTTAATTTTAATTAGATTTCATGTAACACATGATTACAATTAACCTGAAACAAGTATTTAATTATTTTATTATGTACAGATTAAGATTTTTAAATATTGAATTTATAAACTTATTAGATATTTTAACATTTCCTTTTAAAAAAAAATTATTCATTTTATTTATTTTTATGTTTATTTTAGATAAATTGTTTAGAAAATTTATTGCAACAATTAAAATATCATTATTTTTTATATTAAGTATGAAAAATGCGTTTAATATACAATATTCACTTTCGGTGTAAATTGTTTGTGTATATATTTTTATTATATTTATACAGTATTATGTATATATTTATTGTATTGTGATCCAATTATTATATAATTGATTTCTGATTACTATTTGCCACACAAATTTATTAACCAAATAACTATCAACTTTAAGATTTATTTGTCCTTCACAAAATGTAGTAGGTATACAGTGTACATTTATAAATGGCCTAGTTACTTTGTGATTCTCATAATTATTTTTAGCATTATTGTTGATTGATAAATCAATATCAAAATTTGATATATTGTTTTGGACATCTCTTAACTGACAATAATAATTATATTACCTACTAATCCTCAATCATACAGTATGAATAGAAACATGGCATATTGATGTGGGATAATAAAGACCAGCTGCAGTTTTCCGTATAACCTCCGCGCTATGATTCATCTCCATTAATGCTATCGCAATATTCAGTGTTCCTAGATCTTTCCGACAAATAGTTGAGATCGCCTGGTAGTTTATATTATACAATGTTTCTGTATGATTGCAATATGTGTTCTGTATTATTAAAAATATTATTTATGGGAAATCTGACTTCAGGTTAATATGCATTCCAATAAAAACGGTGTTCATAGGTCGTGGACGCAACAGTTAAGCACTCCTCTATACCATATTAACCATACTTTTAATGAGTGCCATTTAGTGACTGCTTTAATGTGTTAATTTGCATTCATCTTATTGATTTCTCGAAATACATTTGTATAAAAACACGATCGGATAGAATTCTAACTGTTTTTCTGTTATGTTGAAAATGTGTACGTTTCTTTCGTTAAAACTATACGAACAAAATTAAAACTGTGTACCTACTTAAATAAATAGGTACCTACTAAAAGCGTTCTCTATGTTTTTAAAACTACTTTGTAGAAGTTTAAATGTCTAAATGTTAGTAAAAAATAACAATCTAAAAAGTTATATTGGTTGTAGTATGTACCAAGGAATTCGTATGAAAAGAACGGTGAACTTTTCTACATATTACAATGTTATCTGAATACTAATGTTGGAAGAAATATTCGTACCTACTTTTTAAATATTTGGATATCCAGAAAATTCAAATTGCAAAATCGAATTACTCTTGATTTTACCTACTTACGTGAATACTTTAATATTAGTATCTCTTAATCAAAGTTATGAAGAAATAATTGAAAAATATTGAAGTCAAATTACCAAAAACAACAGCTATCTATGGATAGGATTACCATATGTCCGGATTTTAAAAATGTCCAGATTTTACAAAGGTAACCGTTTAACGTGGTTTTATTGATACAAAAAGTTATTAGGTGACAGATTTTATAACACATTATTAATTATATTATTATTATTATTATTTATTATTTAATTAATATTATTAATTTTACTTACATATTTAACCTAATAACTCCTATGTAGACATTTTATTCATAGATTTAAATAAAATTGTATTAATGAAAGAACAATATTGTGTATCTTAAATCCTCCCCCCCCCTGAAACGGAACTAATGTCCGGATTTGGTCTAAAAAATTATGGTAACCCTAGCTATGAATATAATGGTGAAATTGACAATTCATATGATGAATTTCAACACTAAATTAATGAAATTCGCAATCTAGATCCATGCGTGTGGTAAAAAGAACAAAGACAATATATCTAACAATTTCCAAGGTCGCCAAATATATTGTATGCATACCTGCATTATCAGCATCTTCAGAAAATGTTTGTTTCTGCAGGTTAGATGTGACATCAAAACGCATTAGATTTAATGAGAAAAATTTTTCCACTTTAGTTTTCTTAAAGCAAAATAATATTTAAGTATTAAAATACCTGTTTTTCAACGAACTATTGTTTTGTACCTATTATTTACCTATTAATTATTATGCATTTTTTTAACCATGTAATATATATTTATATATATATGTGTGTGTGTTGTTAATACCTAACACAATTTTTACAGACTTGATATTTATTTTAATATGTGCATAACCATTTATATCCCAAATATTCTTGATTACATTTTATAAATATTCGATTTATAAAAAGATCGTGGATAGTAGATACATGTAAATGTTTCGTATAATATCCGAATTTATCCATTGGTGGACTGGCCCGTAGTGCTAAAGTATCGTTGCACCCCGGGGAATAAACAATGAATACTAAATAAACAATTAGAACCACAAAATTATTGTATGTTCAGTATTGCCACACTGACGTTTTTTACCGTTTATCGGAAAAGTTTTATCATCGTGATTTTACCGTTCCCGGAATAAACACACGTTTTGGGTAGTCGTAGGGATGGGAAAAATGATTCATTAAACTGATTTGAATTGTTTAATAGATTGATTTAATTCACCAATATAAAGCGAATTGAAGTCCATTCAGTTATCACTTATTCATAATCCATAATGATAAATTAATCAATTTCGAATGATTAGTATTATTATATTTTTGATTTAGAAATAAATTTAGTTATTGCTATTACATTAATTAATATAACATTTTAACGATTTCATTTGAAGAGAATGTTAAACACGTAGACGATTGTGATTATTGTAGAAAATTATAAAAATATTATTGCCTATTAGCTGTTTTGTCAACATCAACATCATAAACTACGCAGCAATTTAACAAAATTGTGATTTACTATTTCTTTTTTTTTATACAACTACATTAATATTAAGTATAGTTTCATAAATTTAAGATAATTTAAACGACTTATATTTTTTTATTAAACAACAAATATTGCCACTTTACAAAAATATTATCAAAGTTGCTTGTGTTTTTAAAAAATTGTTATTACTTCAATAAACAATATTAAACAATTCATTTACTGTAATTATTTCACAAATATTTTATACTTAAAGTTTAATAATAAATGGTTAAATAATCAGATAGTAAAAAAAAAAAAAATTGAGTGTATGGAAAAATTGATTTTTTATATTGTTCCATAAATAATTAGAAATTTATGTATAGTATACTCAATAAGATACAAGATATTTTTTTTAGTCTTTACCTCTCAACACCCTCTGCCTACCAAAAGTAATATAACTACTACAACAAACTGCTCTAAACCAGACATGAATCAATGAACAAAATAATGAATTATATTTATCGATAATATAATAGTGATGATAATTCGTTGTCGGTCGAGATTTAAATGAAGTTATAAACGAAATGAATTATGTGAACGAATCATTTTAACTTTCTGAATCTGATTTATTTCGTTCATTGCATTGATTTGTTAAAATTGAACGAATCATTTGCGAACGACCCATCTCTAGGTATAGTGACTATATATGATAAAATACATGAAATTTCATGTATTCTGCGGCATGATCGCCTGCTGTGTATTGTAGGGCAACATTATCTTATAATTTATGCTTATTTAATATATAATAAATCGTACAATCCCTATGAAAAGAAGTTGTAGTCATGTATAACAAAAATAACCTAACATTTACAAGATTTTGGTTTTATTTGGAAACACCAATGATCAAACATAAATACGATAATTGTATTTTGTATTTCATTTTTTCAAAACCATTGTGCGGTCAGTTAATAATTTAAATATATTATTTGACTTCTTAACCTATGGTACGTGTACTATTAGTGGTACTCGGAAAGCTCATGGGTGGTATGCGAAGAAAATTTTCATTACTTCTGACTGATATTGATAAAGAAAAGTCATATTTGTTTTATTGATGAATGTCTGTCAGTACTAGCATATATGGCTAAAATATTTGACAAGACTCAAACACATTTGTGTTAGTGATAAAGTTAATGCTATATGAGAAAGTTGGATTTATTTATTTTGCAAGTGTCCAAGAATCATTTTTCAACATTCAAGTCGTTTAACAAAATTTGGGAATACAACAAAATTCAAATATAACTGTAGACATCTCGGAACACTTATAATCACTAAAATCCTATACTTTTCACAATGTTTCCCTGAGGGTAGCTCAAAAAAGTGAAATAGATCATAAACCTTTTCGAAGAGGATTATATTAAAAACATTCCAGACGTCATTTTAGTTAAAAAATTATTCAATGTTTCAATATTCAATTATTCAAACCTAACTAGCGACTCTGCTCTAAAAAACTGCTTTCAAAAATAAAAAATCTCAACATTTTGACTGGACGTGAAACAAGTATACTTGGTGTTGTTCTCACAGAATTTCTAATTTCTAATATCTTTTATGTCAACATATCTGCGTGAAAATACATTTTCCCACTTATTGTACACAAAAAATAAATATAGAAAGAGGAAGTGATTTAGGATTAAAAGTTACCAATATGGAGCTCGATATTGACATCGTTCACTCGAAATAAACCAACGTCTCATTAAGTAAACCTTAATAATTGTAATAATATATAATAAAAATAATAATGGAACATATTTAATTTATTTTTGTTCATTAAATACCTATATGTGTATGCCATAATATTATTTTCTAAGTAAAATTAAATTCCATGCATGTAAAAAAACGTAAACATTTTCTGTAAGAAATAAAATATTAAATCAGATGGTACGTGAAAATTTTCAATCTTTGGAAGCAGTATACGGTTATAAAAAGGTCGAGAACCGCTACTCTAGGCGGTTTATTCACGCGCCGTTGATGCGATTATGAACCGCCGCGATTATTCACTGGAATTTAAAAGCCATTATTAAATTGATGTATTCCACCAGAAAACCGTGGACGTCTGCGTTTGATTTTGTGTATTTAATTTTAGGCAAACTTTGCTTTTAACTGTTAAAATTAAACGAATTGTTTTGACTGGAACTATTCACATCAAGCGCTTTATTCGTTGTATATTGGTGTGAATTTTTTGTTGGCGTTTAACAAACCGATTATTGTGCAATAATAAGCGAAAAATGATTTTCAATCGCGTCCGCGCGTGGATTAACCATCTAGTGCACTTGTACTTGATATTTTATATATTTAAAAAAAACTAAACATTGTAATAAAATTATATTTTCATTATCGCTTTCAATGTATTCACATAAACAAAAATATTAACCGTCAAACATTTAAATATCATTATTGTTAGTTAAAAAATTATATTTTTAAAATATTAATGATTAAGTATGCTTCGTAGTTTAAATACAAATTCATTTTTAATAATTAGATATAGTTGAAGCAATCAAAGTATTACTACGTATCATGATTGCAAATAAAAGATATTTACACAAAAGTGGAACTGTTAAACGTCAAATTCGGTTACAAAAATAATTACATTTGGCTAGTAACGAATCAAAGTAAAAAAAAATTTTTTTTCGACTAGTACAAAATTAGAAAATGTTACTACAGATAAATATCAAGATTATTATTTTGAAACTGAAAATGACGATTGAAATGATGTTTTACAGTAGCATCCGATTATTTCGACATTAGGCACCGATGTACTATAATATATTCTATATAATATAATATACGAGTAAATTATGATATAAATGTAAAATAATAATGAATGTGTTACCCTTGGATTTCAGAGTGGACCTGGCTCACGGTTGAACTAAACAAAAGCTCGACTATACTTATAGATTCAATAAAAGACATACACACTACAAAGAAGATAATACCTACTACATTGCACTTTCGGGCACCCAACACAGTCCATTCAGAAATTTGATGGCATCCTTTGGAAATTAATTGTTTTTGAAATAATGGTGTCATTTTGAAAAATCATCGATATATTAACATGCATTTTTGTAATTAATTGTAAGTTTTTCCTAGACATTATCTGATGGTGGCACTTGATTCTCGTTAATGACGTGCCAGTTTTTGATTTGTTAGTGATAATGTGTTTGAAGGTGCGGCTGAAAAAAAAACGAATTCATAACGTTCGATATTACATTATTAAACAGTAGGTAGTACCTGACGTAGAACTACTTGACAGTATAGTAACGTACGCGGATATGACGATTTAACGTAAATATTTCTGGAACACATAATCACCAAAATGTTGTTTCAAATAAACGACAATCTTCATCATATTCCAGATTATGTGAACTATATTTATTTCAAATCTATCTTGCATTTACACTATACAATATTTTTGTTTATACAGAAACCCAAAAAGTTGTAAAAACTTATTTACTATTTATCACTGTTCAAAATGATTCCCTTTTTTTGATACAGTTCTATTACTAATAGAAATGCCTTTTTACAGTCGTAGTACAAATTTTAGACATAATTAACTAAAATGTTAGTAAATCAACTCCTACTATATTGGTATCTTCAGAAGATAGAAAAAGCAATATTTTGTAGGTTTAGTTCTACTTTGTATAAACAATACTCGTGGTTGTGTGACAGCCATTATACTCAAAAATTATATTGTTAGCCGTTGTTTTGTTTGGCCAAACAAAGTCGACTTAGACTATAGTCGGATATAATGATTTTGAACATTTAGTCTGAAGCATAAAAATACATGAAATGTCAAAAGAGCATATCAATAAACATCTACGATTAAAAAATGTCCGAACAAATAATTCCGCTCAACTGAATGGTATCAGTGACCATGGCTATTTATTTAAAAACCATTATAATGAAAATATGAAATTGAATCGTTTAATGATGGAGTAGTTAATTGATATTGTTTTATTTTTGAGAAAATCAGAGTTAGTGTTTCGAAATCTTGACGAAAGCGTTAATTCGTTGAATCAAATAAAAGTAATTTTATCGAACTATTCGATATGCATACTACTCAGTGGCGTAATTTGGGAGGGGACAAGGTAGGCATTTGCCCCTGTCTGATTTTAAAAGCAGTTCGATAGGTCGGTTTCAGGTTATTGAAATGTAATTATTATTATATTTTATTAACGCAAAAACATGCCTATTTTTATATTTTCAGAAAATATTATACCATGTATTTACTAAGAAATTTTTCTCACATATCCTTTAATAAACTAATAATATTTGTGTTAATCAATAACAATTTTCATTACAGTTTACAGAGTTTTAATTGGTATATGTATACAATTGTTTTTATAAAATATCTACTTCCTCATATTTGCAAATGCTGTCGTTACCTAATAAAAAAAGTTTTAGAGGATTGGAAGCGGCGATTTTCTGTCTTTGTCTAACACACGCGTAACAGGATTATAGACGTTTTTTACTTCAATGTACTGATTGATATAATGAAACAATAAAAATTATGAAAACAGATATGAATTTGTCGTCAAGTTTACTTTATATCTGTTACAGCTAAAGTGTTGAATTCCGTTATTTTATGAAATAACTAGGTAGTTCATGAATTACCTACGAATGTTAGTTAAAGTATGAAATAATACATGAAAACTATACTTTAACTAGTTATTTCATAGACTATCTAGTTATTCTATACAATTTCAGTTTGATATCCGTTAAAGTATAAAATACATTAAAATTTTAAATATTTATTAAAATATTTTATTTTACTGAATTAATTATAGTTATATTATTTATTTATTTGTACATGTAAGGCTATTATGACATTTAGAGTTGCACAATACTTCATTTTTTCTACAAACACATCACTTTGTATCACATTTTTTGGTATAAGTACACTTAAAAAAAACCCTGACCAGTTCCTAGTGACTGTGCAGTTGCCGCAGATCTTAATGTAACACTTTCATTTGGAACAGCTTCTACAGCTAACAAATATTAAATCGTTGAAAATGTTGGAACTATATTTATTTTGTTATTTACAATTTGAGACATTAACGAAGTCAGGCGCGGATCCAGCTTACCTTAACGGGGGAGGGGGGGGGGCGGATTATAAATAATATCGCAATAATATTGTTGTTATCGACACTTCATATGTTTATGTTATAAAAATAAAAGATGAAACTTTGTGACAATAACAATTAACAATACATTAGAATGGTATAACACAAAATAATGTAATTTAATAGTACAACAAATAAGATACAACACATTTTGATACGGCTGACGGGGGGGGGGCGGTCGCCCCTACCGCCCCCCCTGGATCCGCGCCTGAACGAAGTGTTGTCAGGGAATGTATAAAATAACTAGTTAAAGTATAAATTATATACATTACCTACAAACTTTAGTTATTTTATAAATTACCTAGTTATTTCATAAACTAACTGATTCAACACGTTAACTGTAACATATCGACTTCCACACATTTTTTATATTATCCCTTCAAAATCCTAAAAACTATATATTAAAAAAGAGTAAATAAAAAATGACATATTTTAATTTCGGAGAAGTTTAAATTAAAAAATCAAAAATATGGAAAAGTCGATCTCAAGAAGATTTGACGATAAATTCATATCTGTTTTCATAATTCTTATCGCTTCACTAGATTAATTGGTACGTTTGAAATAAAATACGTCTATAACCCCATAATACACGTGTGTTAGGCAAAAACAGAAAATCGTCACTTTCAATCCCCTTAACATAAAAAAAAAAAATTTAAATCATAGAACAAGTGAAATGGGTATGGTAATTTGATAAAATGTAAGTAAATATTTTCTTACGAGTGAAGCAATGGATTTTTTTTTTACTCATTTGGGTAGGTCAAATCATTTTTCCCCTCTATTGAAAACTGAAATTACGCCACTGATACTACTAGATGTTTTCTAGAACTACAATGTCACTATAACAACGACATCTACAGAGGGGAGCAGATGGACCATTATCCCTCTTGGGAAATTTAGATTCTGAACGGAGTGATGGATTCTATTGGTTTTACATGGTTGTGTGTTTTTTTTTATATTTTTATTTTTTTATTTTTAGATTCTGAACGGAGTGATGGAATCTATTGGTTTTACAATGATGTGTGTGTTTTTTTTTTAATTTTTCTTTTTTTATTTTTTTTTTTTTGTGTCTGACGATACCTTTTTTGGCAGTAAAAGTGCTTCGATTTGCTTATGTAGCAACTTTTCTGAAAGGAAAGTGAATGTAGATGGTACTTTGGCTAGTCTAAAATCCAACTTTTACTTATTTATTTATTAATAAATCATAATCATCAGTAGTTTGATTCTTTTTAATAAATATAAGAAATTTGTTTCATAAATATTTTTTATACGTTTAATAAAAACATTTACTTTACTAAAAAGTACAAAATAAAAAATTAAAAATTTTAAAAACACACTTTTCTAAAAAAAACATATTTAAAAAAATTAAAAAAAAATAACCGGATGGGCCTCGCTCTGCTGTACACTTGGGGGGTGGAGTGCGATTCTTCATAGGATAGGTCATTATAAAAGATTTGTTAAATTTGAATTCAATGATAGGTCATTGTATACGAAAAACGATTCTGAACGGAGATGATATGTTAGTCTAGAATATAATACATTGTTATTTATATATATTGTAATAAGTATATTTTATTTTGAAACGAAAAATTTAGAAAAATTGTCTATAAATAAGTCAAAATATGTCAAAATACTTTGAAATCTTAACCATGTATAGAAAACGTCAATATAAAGATTTGGTGAAAATTTCAAGTTGTTGTGGTTTTTCATTTATGAGTTAGGGCATTTTAAAAAAACCGATATCATTTGTCAGTCTAGAATATTATACATTATATTATATTTTACATGTAATTTTATGTCAATATTCGCTGTTCAAACGCTTATAAAAAAAAATTGTGCCTATGGATTTTAATAATTCTTGAATGACATTAAGAACTACTTCTGTGGAATCTTCTATTAAATTTTCAAGTATTTTGTACGAGCCAAAATTGCTACATAAGCAAATCGAAGCATTTTTACTGCTAAAAAAGGTGTCGTCAGACACAAAAAAAATAAAAAAATTAAAAATAAAACACACATCATTGTAAAACCAATAGATTCCATCACTCCTTTCAGAATCTAAAATTAAAAAATATTCGTTTTTAACTGTAATTATTTGAATTATTTGAAATATTTTTTTATTTTTTTAATTATAACCAAATAACAAGTTTATTTATTATACTTTATTTTGTATATCACCGATTATAAAAAAAATGTAAAAAAATTGAATATTTTAAATGCCTATAAGTGGCTTAAAAATCAATATAATATTTTGAAAAAAATATTACATAAAGGAAATACCAATCTTAACAGCTGGTAGAAATTTAAAAAATCTGCGACTTATACTTTTTGAATTATAAAAAATATTTAAAATCGTTTGAGAATAAATCGCTATTTTATGCAATTTCGTAAATATTTAAATTTCAAACAGTCATAAAATTTTTTCCTCTAATTCCGGTAGAAATTTTTTTAAAGATTTTTGAAGAGTAGCTTATACATAACCTCGTGTTAAAATTTTGAACCTTAAGTATGAACAGAAAAAATTTTATGAATTTTTATCTACAAAATAACTTGCAAATTATCGTGATTTTTACATATTTCGTATAAATTGGAACTTTGAGCACTTATAAAAAAAAATTGTGACTTACGATTTTAGATTTTTTTTTATCAGTTAAGGAACAACTTATAAGAAACCTTGTATTAAATTTTCAAGATTTTCTGGCAGGCCAAAAAAATTTTATCGTTATTTAAAAAAAAAATACTTAAAAAAATTGAAAATTTCAATTGTCTATAAATAGCTCAATAAAAGTCAAAATACTTTGAAAATTTAATGGTGTATAGATAACGCTAATCTTAACATTTGGTGAAAATTTCAAGTATTTACATCGATTAGTTTTTGAGTTATAGCAAAATAAAAAATTGATTGTGTCGAAAACTGGTTTTGCGTAAAAACTCCCGTTTTTCCCAAAATTTTTTAGGGTTTTTCCCGTTGCATTTAAAAAATATAGAAAATTTTTTACTTTTGAACCGCCAAAGTACCAACTAGATTCACTTTTCTTTCAGAAAAGTTGCTACATAAGCAAATCGAAGCATTTTTACTGCCAAAAAAAGTGTTGTCAGACACAAAAATAAAACCAATAGATTCCATCACTCCGTTCAGAATCTAAAATTATATTTAAAAACATATATATATTTTTTGATAAATTTAAATGAAAATTTTTTTAATGTTATATAATTACAAATAATAAAGGTTTTACTGTTAAAATAATTCTTATTTATTAGTTTTACAAAAAAAATGTTTATTGGGCAGGGATTTTTAATGGAAATGAGTATTGGTGGATTAGAAAATAAAATATATCTCTGCACCACCAGAAATTGAGGCCAGTTTACGCCATTTACATTAACCGGCACCGTCACGTATACCGTCAACGGCACGGAACGTCAACGTTTATCGAAAACTTTTGTTTACTTTTCAATCCCAAATGACTTTCAAGGAAAACAAAAATTAGGCTGTACAAAACCCTTGTCAGACCTAAAGTATTATATGCATGTGAAGCATGGGCGTCAATAAAGACATAGGGGAAAAAGTTAATGATCTTTAAGAGGAAAATATTAAGGAGAATCTTCTGCCCTAAAAAGAATACTGAAAACAATGAATACGAAAGAAGAACGAACGCAGAACTAAAAGAACTGTTTAATGAAAGCTATTTAGTAAATATTCTAAAAATCCGAAGACTTAGCTGGGTAAGACATATGTGGAGAACTACGATGTATCAAAATGGACCGGAATAAGCAAAAAAAAAAAAACTATAATAACTATAACTATATTAGAGGTTCCATCCCTCTTAAAATTCTTCAAAATATTAAGAGAAAAATAGTATGAAATAATATTAAACAGTTATATTATTACATTTTTCAATATCTGTATAATATAATAATTTATATTTGGCTTAAATCAGCATGTTTAGTATTTACGATGTACATTTATAATTTTATCAATTATTATAATTATATTAATATTTTCTCTCTAACGAAATCGCTATTAGTTAATACGAACTGTTTTTTGTTTTTGCTACGTTATCATTAAAATAACAAAACTTATTTATAACTCGTAGCTGATTAATTTTTTTTCCGACTCCGTTTGTTAGAAATATAATTCAATTTTCATTGCACCATGTCATTTTCTACGACGTGTAACGATACATTTATAACATTTTTTTCTTCATGGTGTTGCTTTTATTATAGGGTCCGTTTATGCAGTTATATATCTCAATCTAAATAGGTACCTACTCATAAATGCATAATATAATATGCAATGCAGTATACATATCAAATAGCAATAGAAATATTATTACTAATAAAATATTATGTACTACTTATATTATGGCATTAGTACTAAGAACTAATGTTTTAAAAATATACCAATTACATAACTACACACATTATTGAGAATTTTTATTTTTTCCTGTTATGGTGATATTTTAACGATGTAATAATTAGGCAATTGTTGACAATATTTAAAAACATTAAAGCAATAACAATTATATAATGACATAATGGTGATTCATTTAATTGTCGACGATAAAATGTAATAATTATGTTCATAAAGCGTTGATTATATTTAATAAACAAATTAATATTCCGATGTTCATTCGTTTTCCTGTAGTACTGACAATCAGATGCTAAATCAGACACTAAAATATTATCTAAAAATAAAACTAACGTTTCTTAATACGTACCTAACACTAATCAGTTACATTATAGCAGTCATTTAAAATTTATTTTAATAAAAATCAAATATGTGCTTATAAATTGTTTTATTTTTTATTCATCTAAGCTACTAACTATAGGCGCATAGTGAATCTATAGAAACATCAATTATCAAAATCTGATAAATTATAAATACATACATATACAAGGTAAGTTTTTTTTTTATATAAATAGCAAGACTAGGCAAGTTAATGATTTTTTTAAACTCAGTTTAGTTAATATGAGTCAATAAGAAAATGTTTTATTATGTTTTTATTATTATTGTGACTTGATAATTGGTATAGTTAAATTAATAACATTAACAACATAAAATATATTTATTATAAAATATATTCTGATGTACACACAGTGTTAGATATCTAACATATATTACATAAGTATCTATATTATTATCTAAATAAAACTGATAATATCATTAATCATTTTAGTATTATTAGAACTAAATTACTTAACTTTTAAATTTAAATAGTAACCAAGAGGATCATATAATAACGGACCTTAAACCAAGAAGACTACTTAATATTGACGCTTCATCATAATGATACACATATTATTACCAATATAATAATATATAATTACCATTATCATAGAAATATTAATTTTTATACCCATATTGGCAATTTTCACATAACGTATATAATCCATTTAATATACATACATACTTTATGCATCATACAAATATTACCATATCAAATATAAAAATAATAACTACTATGATTTTATATAATTCCGATTATCAAACATGATCGGTATATGTTAATATAAGAATATAAACAATACAACAATAAAGCTATAATTATATCACATGATTTATAGTTTGTATAAGTACCTATATTGAATTTTTGATGATATTGAAGTTATTGAAAAATACTTATATTTATAGTATCAATAGAGTCTTGTTTAAAACAAATTTATACATATATGAAACAGTAAGAAATATTGCTTTTTGTTACTTATTTTTAAATAGTTTAAGATTAAATACCAGAATTGAACACATCATTATTATATAATTATATAAGTATAACATTAGAATAATGTAACCTTCGTTTACATTACACAATTATGAAAATATTTTAATAATTCTTATTTCATTAAGTAGTTAGCTATTTGATGAAAAAAAATTAAGTGCATAATTAATGAAGTGTAGAATAATAAAGCTTGGTTATGTTGTAACGAATAATAAAAGCATTATAATTGCTTATCGGATCCAGTTATGGTAAGCGCAAATGGGAATTCTTAGATTAGAAAACTATTGTGAGACAATACTAATATACTACACTATCGTAACTAAAAAAAAAAAAAAAAAACAGTGTTACCTCTTTTTTATAATATTTGAATTCGAGCCACGATTTTATCCAAAAAATAGGAGAATAGTTAGACACTAAACCAAAGATAATTCCTTTCGAATCAAAATTTAATTGATCACTTTGAATCTGATGAGATATTTTGCAAATAACCAATATTTTACTAAATTGTTTTTCACCAAGTTAACATTTAAAACATTCGGTAATTAAAAAGAACAAATTCATAATATCAACTTTTGATTTCAATCAAATTTTAACATTTAATCATGAATTTTACCAGAAATGGCTTTTTTCCCTAATATCATTAATATACATACGAGTATATTTCTTTTGTCAGATAAATAAATTTAAAAAGTTAAATTTATTATTATTTAAATTGTATAACAAGCATTAAAAAAATGAAACTCAGAGCATAATCTAAATAATATAAATTAACTTACTTTAAATCTAAATTATGTATAATAATATTTTACAATAAAAGTTAAGTTTTAGAAATTAAAATTTAAATGATAAGGTTTATTATTAATAAAAAAAAAAAAATCAAAAGAAAATACTCTTAAAATGTATTACATTATCCTGCCGTTATCAGCGTTCCTTTTTTATTTAATAGCAAATAGAAAATTATTTTGAATCTCTGAAAGGTGTCTATCAACCTCTTTCCAAGTCCCTACTTGCGTTTTAAAACATACCCTATCGAAAATGAAGTCGCCCGTCATTTCCATCACGTCAAAACTTGTAATAACTGTAGATAACTCATTTATTGTAGAATTTATATTCTCTTCGATTATCAAGTTAACAAACGTTTTAACGATCTTGTACACGTTTAACTGATTATTTATTCAAATATTGTAAATATTAATTTTAATGCGATAATCAATGTTTAGTTATTAAGCTTGTATATTACTATCGATTAAATAAACAATAAATTATAATTTGTCGTAGAATGTTAAGATATGTTTAAATGAGTCAAAAATAATTAAATCAATTTCTTCTTTTTGTTTCGATGAAGATTTATTTTGTCCCTGTCCTCTTATGATATTAATGTTTATCTATTAACAAAAAGTTTAGTTTTAGTTTAGTTTAGTTTAGGACATTTAGTCCTGTTTTCCGTAACTGTCCTGTTTTATTACTGTTTTTCGCTAATTTTTCATCAAAAAGCAAATGTCGATCGTTGATAAGAATAATAAATCACTATTCTAACTTAATATAATAACATTCATAACACTGTTACGTTAATTATTTATATAAGTTTCATGTTTTGACAATCAATTAATTTGTTTTACTTATTGCAAAAAAGTGTCCTGTTTTTTTTTTTTTTTTTTACATACGGTCACCATATATTATACGCACAACAGTCAACGGTGTTATATTACCGTGTGATAATATAAGACGAACGTAAAAATAATTAAGAGAAAATATCACAAAGGTCAGTCGATCATAGAATGAACCATGTATACTGAAAAATGAAAACACATATCCATTGTTCCATTGTCGGTCATAGTTAGATGTGACTACTATAGTACGGGCACTGAGAGAACGCTACTCCTTTGTGCATCTAAATGAACGAGCTCCGCGTTTCTGTGATTTCTCGCCGCCGTAAATTCCCCCACTTGCTACTTATTGATCGTCGACTAATTACATTATCGTCGACTATAATTACATTGTCACCGCCGCCGAGAATCAACAAGTGTCTGTATACAGCGGCTCAAGTATAACGAAAATAATAACTCCTGACAACTGACATAAATATTTTATAAATGTGTTTATTTATTTATTCCAACATATATTTGATCAAAATAAAATTTAAATAATACAAAAAAAATAATACTTAAAAATAATACTAAAAAATAAAATAATTCAAATACAAAAAAATTAATCCGAGTCAGAATCCGAACTTGTATCACCTATTGTTAGGATATGACGTGCTCCTTCTTCAGGTTCTTCGTCCATAAAATCGTCTGTTATGTTGTCGATTTTCCAAAATTTTTCTTCCTCCTTGATGACGTGCCCAACGAAATTCGTCCACATTTCCAGTGTTACTAGTTCCACGCTTCTTTTCAACAATTCTTGTACATCTTTTAATTTAAAGGTAGTATTGTGAGTACGGGCATACCTCTTAACAGACGACCATGCTAGTTCTATAGGATTCAACTCGCAGTGGTACGGGGGCAATCTTAATATTGTTTTATTGTTATCTTTCGCATACTCATCAATAACGTATTTCTCATGGTCATCCGTTTGTATTGTTCTGACTTGAGACAATAATGCCCCTTTTGTTGTTGGATAAGTAATGTTCTCGCCCGTACTTTCCAGCCAATTTATTATTTCCTGCTTTTTCCATGCCCCAACTATAGCGATTAGTCTGGGTAATATACTGCCCTGCTAAGCAAAAGTGCCGTAACTCGAAAAAAAAAAAAAATTAGATAGATACGGCATCTGATCGGTAAACACATTTTACACATTCTCTGTAGAAAAAATACCCCCAAAATCACATTAAATAGGCTACAAACACATAAAACGTTATTTAGAAACGCCGTAAGTAACGAAGAAAATTAGAACTACTAAGTAAGAACGCCGTATCATACATTTACTAAGCATAAACGCCGTAAATATTTTGATAGATACGGCATTTTTGCTTAATATTTCTATGTTCTACCCAAGTTGCGGCGTTATTGCTTAGCAATTCAATTTTTTTTCTGAAGTAACGGCATTGTATATATTAATAGTTTCTTTATTATATTATTATATAAAATTATTTACGGTCATTAGTTCAAGTAATTATATCTATAGACAATTATAATTATTAAGCAATAATGCCGTAAAATTGACTTACGGCGTTTTTATTTAGTAAATAGTGGTATATTTACGGCTTATGGCTCTAAGTAATAACATCAAAATAACTTTTATTCATGTAACATATGGATAAAAGTTTTATTTTATTATTTCATTGCATTCCTCGTCAAAAAAACTAAAAAGGTGAATATGTATTATACTAAATTAATTGGGATAACAAATAATAAAGTTATAATAAAATTAAAAAAACAAACATTCATTTTTCTCAAAAATAAGAAATTGAGTTTTACGGCACTTTTGCTTAGCAGGGCAGTATACGATTGCGAATGGATCATTTCCGGTAACACAATTGCGAACGTTTTTACCTGCCTTTAATCATGCGGTGTTGTCAGATTTGGTGTCAATAACACATTTTTAAAAAATAATTTTAAAAATAATCAAATAGTAATATAAGGGTTTTCTGCTATTACGCCGGGCAATAAGATAGATAGGTACGATGAAGAATATCTATAATATAATATCTTTATTAATTTGATGGAAAAACAGCTCGATTCGTATAGTTCGACAGTCGTGAAAAAAAATGTACATAATCCTATGGCCAAAAGAGATAAATCATTAATTGAATTAACTATACAAAATTATAATGATTATAAAATACACAAAGATCTTATTTTATATTTAAGAAAAACTGGAAATTCCTACCAGGGAAAAAATTTAAAAAAGGTTTTTTTTAGAGCTGTTTTCGACTGAAAATGAATCACGCTCCCATAACATTAATTGTCTGTTTGTGTTCTCTCTATGATATTGTATACATTGTGTATTTGTGTTTTCTATACTCTAAGTGAGTAAGTGAATTATATTTTATATTTATTAATCTGTTGACCAGTAAAGTGGCTTTATGTGTAATGTGTATTTATGTGTATATTAGTTTTTCTTTGTTTTGATGTAATTGTTGTAGTAGAAGCCATTAGGAATCAAAACTCACAGGCCGATCGCTGACATCTTTTCAAGTTTAATTTCTAATTTAAATTCACTAATCAGTCCTCTTATCTATAATATAAAAATAAATCGCAAAATGTGTTGGTAAGCGCATAACTCAACAACGCCTGGACCAATTTGGCCAATTTTTATTTTCTGATGTTCATTGAAGTCCGAGGATGGTTTTTACAGCGAGAAAAATTCGAATAATTGATGGGAAGACCCTAAAAATAGCCCTTTTCTTGCCCTGGGAGGTGCTCAAACAGGAATTTTGAGATTTACGATAGAAAATTTTGTTTATAAATGGTTACTATGGGGGTTATAAGATTTGAGAATAATATTTATTTATTAGTGGTTGACATTGGTAATAGGTATATAAAATGAATATAATGAATTACCCGACGTTGCAAGATAACCAAAAATAAACAAAAAATAAATACATAAATAAGTACTTTGAATATTTTCTATTTGTTTGTGTCATTAAAAATGCCAATAAAACGCCAGAATGCCAATTTTTGTCGTAGAACAAAATTTAATAAATTAAAAAAATTAATGTTTGATGTTTTGTTATTTGTTAATTGGCTCCCATGGCTGAGTTGCACTTACTGCAGTGAGATACACCAAATAGAAGTTGAACAATCAACATTTTTTTGTGATTATTTCGGGCCACAAAGTGCACAGGATCAGCTATATTATAAATAAATGAATGTTTATGTACAGATCTGTGGGAAGAAGATAGGTTAATTTAAAAAGCGTTAAATTTGGTTTTTTTTATTCATCGGATTTTAGTACGTTAAGGTTAGTGTTTGGGCCGGGTGCAACAAATATTATGCCGCGCTCCCGAAAACCGACTGCTGCGTGTTTTACACACCACCGACCGACTTGTGTAATGAAAATTTGTGTATAGCTCAACTAGAATTGGTTGGGTTCGCCGCGCAAATACTAGTGAGCTATGTGGTGTAGGGGTGTGTAAGTGTGTATAATTGTAAATGTGTACCTACTTAAACTAAAACAGAAAGGGTTACTAAGAATAAAAATAAATAAATGGTAAACAATGTGGTAACTACTGTTGCTGTGTATTAAATAATATTCAAAAATAATAATAATAATAGTATGGTAAAAAATTCACAGCAACACAGAAATTATAAAATATAAATGAATTACTGGCCCAACACTTAAAAATGTAAAATATAATGCCTGTTTGGTACAACAATACAATATTCAATAAATAAATAAATCAATAATAATAAATAAAATAAAACTCACAATAATTGACGGTGCACTGCTGGCCAGCCGCTACCTGCTCTATATCTAAATAATATATATAATTCACACAAAAAATAAAAACAATAATAATAAAAAGTACAATTTCAATATGAAACTTAACGGTGATTAGCACACGTAAATAATAATAATCAAAGTGGCGATTTGCGCTCACAAAATAAATTATATAATTTGGCGATTAGCGCACTTCCAATAAAAATAAATAAACTACAGCGATTTGCGCATGCAAAATAAATAATATACAATAACAAATTAAAAAATGAATATAAAACAACGACACCTATTATTTTTCGGTTAAATTCACAAGGCACACGGTCTCCGCAATCGGCGTACGATGACAGACCGAAAACGGGCGGCCATGCTAAATATTTCTTCGCCTGCAATCGGCGGCGGCGGACCGATAACGCGACAGAATTTTGCATAGTTAATTATATAACACACGATAACATAAATAAAAATAATTCACTAACAGATATTAAGATTGTGTGTGTGTGTGTCGGTCGGTGTCTATAACAGTATTGTCGCGGGGGCGACAGTTAGATTAGGATTATGTATTAATTGATTATATTAATCCACCGTTTTATGTCAAACTTGGTATAACTTTGATACTTAATCAGAGTTAAATCATACACGTACAGCACTAGGTCCGCGATCTACCGCAGGTAGATTGCCTACCTGATAATATACTGCTGCAAATCAGAATTTTTATTCCGGGCAACAGAAAACTTAAGATAAATCTAGAACATCATCCACCGAATATTAAATAACGAATTGAACAAAGTTTGAGTCATATAGATGTTGGTATATTTAATTTTTGATCATAGTTCGAATCTAAACCAACATAATATGTGTTTAACAGTCACTAATTATAGGATATAGGCAAAAATTGAACGTGGTTAATACATGATTGTTTTTATTTATTTTTAATTAAATACCACTGGATATTGTGGTTATCTACTGTAATTAGGATAGTTATAAATAGGGCTCGGAAGTTATTGCACTAAAAATCCTTAAAAATTGATTGCATTATTGCAATAAAAAATACCAAAAATTGCACTTAAAATATTTTCATTTTGATAGATTTTAGTTAAAACTTTTAACTTTTAATAAATACTAATGGCAAGTAGTGATAATGCCTTATTTATAGAATTAGAAAATAACATTAGGTATAATAAAAATACAATTTTTAAAATTAAAAAATGTAATTGAAAAAATATAAAATAAAACGGGATGTTAACCTGGACGAAACTTTGTCCGGACTTATAAGAACCTGCCAGTAATTTTATCAAAATTTAAAAACAATTTTTTTTTTTACAGTAAACAATTGTATACCTTAAAAATGATTGCATTGCACGATAAATGATTTTTTCATGTTCTCAAACTCGAAAGATCTTCGATTTGAAGACAATAAGTTTTTGTAAACGGAAAAACTGCGTTCCACATCGACAGAAGTTATAGGTGCATATTTTAAATAAATCGATTCTTGAATGGATAAATCTTCTGGAAATTTATCTGCTACAATTTTATTATCACACAAAATGTTTGATATTTGTTCTAGAACTTCAAATCCCTTGTTTTTGTCCAACACATTTTTAAACTTTTCATTAAGGTGGTTGGAGCGTGTCATGTTTTAAGGAGTAATAATTAGGCATTTCATACACTTTTATATTTTCGCCGTGTCAGTGTGTGAGAAGTAAATGAACATTAGTGTGAGTAACCCATTATCGTGCTACTAATCGTTTATCGGCCCACATTATGATTCCTGGAACTACAATAATAATAGTTGAGAATAATATAATAGCCTTGCCCAATGTTGATTATTGACGAGAATATAGCCATATTAATATTATATTTAATTTCAAACAGCAGACACCAGACTAATCGAAAATCAAAATAAGAATATTTTTGTACTCGCTGTTGAATAATTACGTACCGGCGGCGGACCAAAACAAATACATCGGGTAATAAATATTAATTATTATTACAATAATATAATATTTATTAGAATTGTGCCATCCGCCATCAATTATGATCCATAACGCCGATCCTTTTAACTGTCCATAGTATTAAAGATGACAAGTATATATCATAAAAAAACCCCTCTCTAGGAGCTACACATTAGTTTTTAACAACAGACAAATCAAAATTTAAAATTCGAAATTTCAAACAAAAGTAATGATAACGACGCCCAATATTTTAACAACTGCATAAACCGGATAATATGACAAGTCGCCACGGCCATAATATATATCTTTACATAAATACTAAAATACGTAATCATATTTTTTATTATTATTTAATATTTCGCACTGTCAGTACAATAAGGTTACTACTCAAAAAACTCAAATGTTCAGGAAATCAAAATGAAAGTTTAGAATATTATGACAATTTTTTCATCAGACAAAAAAATATTTTGACGGTGGATTCATGTTTATAATTTTGTTGTGATTTTAATCATGTGGTTTTTAGTAAACGAGCCACATTTCGTTTTACGGCCAAATTGTCCTAAGGATTTGAACATATACGTTTAGAGCAATAAAGGTAATCGGATAAAAAGTAATCTTTAAAAAAACGTTGTTAGTTGAGACTTCATATTTTTATTCCAGAAATCATCGTCTTTTTCAATTTTTTGATACATTAAATCTGTATACAAATAACTTATCCTATTTTTGTTTTCCTTTTACTTAATAAAGAATTGGTTTTTTCCCATAATGCTTGTCTTTCTTTGTATCCATACTATCCATACGGATAACAATGCAAAAATTGTAAAAAATAATTTTGAATTCAAAATCCAGACAACATTTATTCAAAATACACAATCGCACAACCTCGTAATCAATGTGAAATGACTATTGACACTTCGAAAATGCGCGGACTATGACTGACGTATACCTTAATTTATTATTTTGTATTATTGTATATTTATTTATGTCTTGCAAATACAAATTATATATACGTATATATACGTATTATGTTCGCCGCCAACTTCCGTTCTCATAGTGCCCGCAGTATAATAATTATTTTCTTATCCAACATTTCTTAGAATCGAATGTTACCCTAGTATCTTTGAACGAGTAATTATATATTTACGCACGCGCAGGCGTATGTCAAGAAAACGATTTGATCGAATTTACGCCACGCTAATAAAATGTCAAAAATGCTAAAAAGCTAGACAAAATTGGGAGACTTGGGATTGACGGATTTTAGTTTTGAAAACAGATTTAATTTAGTCCCCGTGTTAACTAGGGAATGACCGAAGGAATTTTCTATACTTTAATCAAGCAATAAGATATTGACAATTTAAGAAAACAATAATTTATGTATTTTATATATTTAAGTACACCATTAATTCTTGTAATAATGAAAATTCCTTCGATCAAGCTTTAGTTAAGGTGTTGAAGATTTTCAATTTGTTTTCAAAATTAAAATCCATCAAGCCAAAGTCCCACAGTTTTGTTTAGCTTATGGCCTGTTTTACGTGATTTTTTTGCATCGTCTACAGCCCCCTTAATAAATTTACCAGTTATTCCTGATACTGAACATAATTTTTCACAAACCATTCTAACTATTTCAATGCTCGACGTCAAAGGAAGTCCTTGCGTTTCTAATTTTTCTATGACATCAGGTAAATATCCATAATTGCCATGAATAAAAACTACATTTGTTTCCAACAATGGATTATCTAATATGTTTTGTGTTTCTTTTATTGAAATTGCGTCATCTGTTGAGCTCTAATATATTTTTTATTTCTTTAAAATGTTCACAGTAATATGAGACTGCTTTTATCCATGTACCCCAACGAGTTATTATAGGCTGGGGAGGTAATGGTATATTTGGAGCTTTATTTTTAAAAAATAATACGCAGACTGGACTTTTTAAAAATATTTGTTTCACCTTGGCAATCAATTTATCAACATTAGCAAATCGTCCTCTTATTTCTTCAGCAAATCGATGTACACCATGTGCTAGGTACGTAATATGTACCATCTTAGAATGGGGAATAGTAAGTTCCTACACGAGAGTAGCAGGTTAACAATTACATATGTTAGTTCCTACACGGGCATATGTAAGTTCCTACAGGGCAAAAACCAGGTACCTATGTTAGTTCCTACACGGCGGAAAAAGGTACGTATGTAAGTTCCTACACGGTAAAAACCAGGTACCTATGTTAGTTCCTACACGGCGGAAAAAGGTACATATGTAAGTGTACCTATATGTGTATATATGTGTAAATATGTATATACGAATAAATATATGATGATTATAATATATTATATAATACAAATCGCATAACACATTTTCACAAATAAGCATATAATAATTAGATTTGTTATTGAAACTTTATACGCTGGTATAGCTATTTAATATAGGTAACTACATTCAAATATACTTATAAATAATACTTATAAATGTATATACGAAATCATTGGAAAATACGACAAGCTACAAGCTGATAATATTATCCCCTATACCGGCTCGACGTAAGGAAAAAGATAAAATATCTTATTATCCATATTTTTGACATACAAAATATTTGACTTTTCATCATTGATAAAAATGATACAGAACTTGATTTTGATTTGATAATCTTAAAATTAGTTATAATTCTTATAACTATACACAGTAAAATGTACATCTAGTTATTTCTCTTAAAAGTTTTGTTAGTATTGTTCGAAACATTTGAGTGTCCGTACATATCCGTTTATACTAATCATATACAGTTATACAAATTCACAATAAGCGAGAATGTATCATTCATGTTGAGTGAAAAAGGCAAACAACTACTAGTTTTAAATAATTTTAAAATTTTTAAGCATCATACATCTGAAAAAAATGAAATTACGTGGCGTTGTGTAATAAATAAGTGTAGTGCAAAAGTGTATACTTTGGGTCAAAATGCCCAATTAATTAATACAGATAAATCGTGTTTTGACCACCGCCAGTGATAGTACTTTAAATCGGCAACAAATAAGCAATGCTTGCAAAAGAAAAGCTGTAGACTCTATAGTTGAAAAACCGTCAAAAATAATACGAAAAGAAGTATCAAATTATGCTAACGAAGATTTGATTGCACCCGACTTAAAACTCATAGCAAGGAATATTCATAATGCAAGGATGCATTGTTTCCCCAAACTGCCAACATCAAGAAAAGAAGTTCACGAAATATTAAGTTGATTAGACATAAAAACAAATAGAGGTGAGTTATTTTTATATGAAAATGATGCGCTAAATGAAATAGTTATTTTTTCATGTAAAACAAATATAGATTTGTTAAAAGAATTAGATGTTATATATATGGATGGTACTTTTAACTATAGTGATAAATATTATACGCAACTATACACGATTCATGGCATTAAAAATGGAGTGTACATTCCGTTAATGTTTTGTTTATTGCCAAATATAGAAAAAAAGACTTACATTGCATTATTGAAAACAATAAAAATAGCTGGAGTAATACCTAAAAAAATTATTTTAGATTTTGAAATTGCAATGCATCAAGTAGTTTTTGAAATTTTTCCGGAAACAGAGGTGTTTGGATGTCGTTTTCATTTGGGCCAAGCTTGGTACCGCAAAATTCAAAATTTAGGTTACGCACCACAATTTAATTCTGCAAATGACGATGTAGGAAAATGGTTAGTACATATTTTTGGACTTCCTTTTCTCAATCCAGAGGAAGTGGCAGAATGTTTTACAGAATATTTTATGGCAGACAAACCTGAAAATGCAGCTATAACCGAATTTTGTGATTATTTGGTAGACAATTATATATCAAATGAATCAATCTTTCCTCCGAAAATGTGGGCGCGGCAATGTTCTGATAGAGTCCATACGACAAACGCTTGTGAAAGTTTTCATTCAGATTTTAACTCTAATTTTTATCACCAACATCCAAATATTTTTAAAATTATTGAAATTCTCAAACTTTTTCAAGTAAATACGTATATAAAAATAAGAACTACAAGTAATAACCCAAAACCAAAAATCAGTAAAAAATACGCCGAAAAAGAAGATTTTATAAATGAAAAAATTTCAGATTATAGAACAAGCAAAATAAATAAATACGATTATGTTAAATTATTAAGTTATAGAAATAAACTTCATAAAATATAAGTTATCATTTTTATTATATTTTTTACTCTTTATATTATATTCATTTATGAAAAATTAAAATGCATTATACGATTTTTATTATATTTTTTCCACAGTGTAGGAACTAACATACGTACCTGGTTTTTACCGTGTAGGAACTTACATACGTACCTTTTTCCGCCGTGTAGGAACTAACGTGTGTATTTTTTTTACCTGCTACTCTCGTGTATGAACTTACATTCGCCCCTTAGAATAGAGTACTCCAATTGATTTTCCGGCTTTGATCATTCATGGCACCGCATCACTGACAAATAATAATACGTCATCATGGCGTATACCACCAGCCCAAAGTAGAAACATCGATCGGTCAAAGACTTTTGTGATTGTCGAATGATTTGTCTTCTCGAGCACCTCTGAGTTCAAAAGATAAACTTTACCAGGTTTGTCTACTTCTAATGTTCCAATAATAATATTAGCAATATATCTGCCTTGAACATCGGTGGTTTCATCCACCGAAACCCATATTTTGTGTCCAGCAATATTAAATCTGATTTTGTTAATAACTTCTTCGTAAATATAATTCACGTAACTTTTATGCAACGTGCTTTCGTCAGGAATTTCTCTGTTCGTGTATTTTTCCATAAACAAACGGAAATCCTCATTGTTGATTTTGTTTAGAGGAATGTTCGCAGATAATAATGCTTTACAAAGATCTTTAGAAAACGTAAATTTTTTTGAGGACAGCGTAAGTTGTTATTGTACTTTTGTCGTTGTTTCGTTTTTATTGCAATTTATTGCGCGAATTTGTTTTTCAGTTTTTAAGTGTTGTGTTACTATATATCTTCGATCTGCAGACACTCGAATTTCACACAATTTACAATAAAGAATGGACCCGTCATTGGAAAAAACATTTTCCCCGAACTCGCTGACATATTTAGATAATACACTAGTCATCGACGTCTTAATTTTCGGCATTTTCGACAAGAATTTATTCTGAACTCACGCAAACGTAATAGGTACAATTTGATTCAATGCGCGACGACAGATAGTACGACACTGATCCAATATTCTATAATATACTGAAATACTACAAGTTACAACATACTGTGATAAAAGCCATATTATTTCTAGATAAGTTACGGGAAAATAATTAGTATTTAATATTTTATTAATAATAACCGGAATCGTCTTATCGCATTTGAGTCAGCCGTTGCGGTCTACCATTCTAAAAATGCTCGAAATAGACATCAATACGCATACATGTCCTAATATAAAAATAACTATAAAAAAAAATATTATTCCCAATAATTGACAAATATGTATATAAAATTGTACTATAAATGAAAAAAATCAACAAAATTGCAATTTAATTGAAATAATGTCCAAAATTGCAATTTAATTGAAAAAATGCCCAAAATTGCAAAAAATTGCACCAAAAACTTTTAGATTTTAATTTGTACTTTCGAGAAACGAATTTAAAACATACTTAGCAACAAATCCAAACAATGGGAAAAAAGTTGCAAATGCAACAACTTCCGAGCCTTACTTATAAATATAAACAATTATAAAAGATTTTTGGAATTAACTCAAAGATACTGAATTTTTTTTTTCATTTTCAGCTGAAAAATAAAATGTCCAAAATGCGTGTTAAAAATAAAATTGTGGCATAATTATTATTATTTCGCCAAGCTTCAATATAATAATAAATTGAATGAGGCATAATGCATTTATACATTCCACTGCCCGAAAAGGATCAATACTTCTATGAATTTTCAATGGTTTTAGTTTCAATGAATGTTTAGATTCTCAAAAAAACCTTTTAACATTTAAAACTATTTATAAGCAGTCTAGTGAAAAATATCAAAACTAACGAAGGGGTTAATAAATTGTATTTTATCCAAATAAAAATTGATTCTGCCAATTTTTCTTTGTGATTTTAGAGCTGCATCACCTCAATAACTCTTTCAATACTACGTAGGCTATCGAAAGCAGTGGCGTATTTGAGAGTTCGTGTCGGTGGGGGCGAATTTAAAAAGAGTTTACCCAACTATTCACATAAACTTACCAAGACATAATGAATTTTATATTGCACCCAGGCGCGTAGCTAGGAATTTCAAAGGGGAGGTGTTATTTAAAATTAATTGACAAAATTATACTGATAAAACTAATACCTTTACCTATAATTTTGTAAAAACGCATTACAAGTGAATAGATAATGATTTATGAGAACATCTTTTATTAAAATTTAAAATTTTTTATCTTATATATTATAATTATTAATAAAAAAAAAACTGTTTAAAATTATAATTAATGCCGGTTCCTTCTTTATTGCTTTACATTATTGTTATCGTAATAATTATTGTTATTTTCGTTTTGATAAATAATCGGTTAATGATGCATCTTTATCTTTATAAGACATAAGTATACTTCAGCTGGAAGGGGGGGTGTTACTACACCTGTAACACCCCCCCTGGCTACGCCTCTGATTGCACCTGTATAACCTATAAAGTAATAAGTTAAACAAATATGATAAAAAAAGCAACATATTAAGCAACATTATTAATAAAACAAAATCTATATTTCTATTTTTTTTATTAGCAAATCTATTTATAACATCATCTATTGATATAGTATGATGTATTTTTAGCAAAGCCAAACCAGTCAAGCGTTCTTGCCCCATTTTGGATCTTAACCATGTTTTCAATCTAACAAAAAAAAGCAACAAAAATAAGCAAAGAGATGAATTATAAGTTTGTTTTTAATGTAATTTAAGAAAAAGAACAAGTCCTTAATTTTAAGCAATGTAAATATAAAAATACATATATACGACATGTGTACCACAAAGAAAAATGTATGTACATTTTTACCATGGTTATCTAGATAACCGTGATTTTTACCAATAATTTGTTATCATCAACACAATTTTTCGGAATTTTTGTTTTTTAATGAAATACTCAAATACCCTATACCCATTAGTTATATAAAATTTTCCTGGTCTAAAAATTCTCGGGGGGGGGGCGATTGCCCCCATCGCCCCCCCCCCTCAAATACGCCACTGATCGAAAGTCAATTATTATTTAGTCATTCCTATGGTGACCTGTTTTGAACGGGACTGTCCCGTTTTTCGCATCTTTGTCCCGTTGTCCTCAGGAAAATTGTTGAGACACAAAAATGTCCCGTTATTAGAAAATAGTAAAAAATAACAATATTCAATTTTAATCTATCGATGAATTATTGTTTTTATTGCATTTAACTATTATGTGTACATGTAACGTGTATGTACTGAATTATTGCACGGTTGGCGTTGTACGGAATTGGGGCTGTGTGGTGGGTGTATTGGAATATAATTATACTAATAAAATATAAAAATACCTATTGCGGAGAACGATGTATGGACGTATTAACCTAATATGTTTTAATACCCCAATATCAGCGCTAACAAAAAATTATTTTTCATAGTTCATTATTTCAGTTTTACAGTAATCGTCAACCGTTTTCTTTACGTAGAGGCTTTTTTTTTTTTTATAAAAAACAAAAAATAAATATTTTTAATAAATTTAATATTTTTGTCCTTTAACCATAATAGTATATAATATTTTTAATATAAATATTTAAATAAATATTTTTTTTTTCTGTCCCGTTTCGACTAGAAAAATATATGGTCACCTTAGTCATTCTCCTGTGTATTGGTTATTATTAATATTTATTAAATATTAATAATATTTCTAAATAAGTAAATGATTTTACCTGACAATTGGTTTTCGATATTTTCTGTGTGTAACTTGAACACACTGATAATCATATGGTTTGTTTATTATTGACAATATTTACACCTGCTGATCGCTTTCGTATCAGCTGACGTTTGTATTTGTGTTTCTAAATTTATTATTATGTTCACTTTACTCAGCTCTTGTATAAACTCAAAATATTTTCTGAAACATACTAATTTAATTGATATGAAATAAATCAATACCAAAATCCATTATTAACTTTTAGTTGCCTCTAAGGCGTAGTATTATTATTTATTATTGTTATTGTACTGTTTGACTGATACAACTTTTAATCCTTAATTGAAAATGCAACTAATCAAATGTCTGTAAATTGTACAACAGATCATTATTGTTTACCAGAATGGAAACCGTCAGTTGGAACACTTTGCCTAGCTTGGCCCTCCACCAGGTGTTTATGTATCTGTCGCCCAAGTCTAGAGTCTCAGCTTCGTCCACTTGCAAACATTGGAGAACTGCTCTTTACCATCCACTTTTTTGGCATAGTTTAGATCTAGATATATCATTATCTGGAAGTTCATTTAATGAAGTCAAATCTAAAGTGAAGCATACCAATAAGAATTTAGCAACACTGGTTCGTGATTTCCATCTTACATTTGATTCTCGTAGCACGCAATGCTTTGAATTGGCTTCAACTGTTATTAAGGCATTGATGGATAATCAACTGTTGAAGAATGTTGATATCAAACTTGGTCATTGTGAAATATCTAAAAATGAAATGTAAGAATACTTATTGAATATAATTAATGAAATACTAGTACTCTGGTTTTATGTTTTATAATTTTCTATTTAAACAGATTTCAGGATAGTTCTATTCAGCTTTGTACATATAGGTGGTCAATTCAAAATTATTTTGAATTTGCCATATTGAATGTTGTACAGAAAGGAAATATTGAGGGATTTAGTTTTGGATATTTTATGTTTTACTATTGGAATGTTTTAATTCATATGCTAGCCAAGTATAGTGGTCATAGTTTACAGCGTTTAGAATTGGCTGGATTGGGACCATCAATAATTAATGAAGAAAGCAAAACCATATGTTTCAATTCTACTTTTGATAGCATGTCATCACTTACAAATTTAAAGGTAGTTTTTTAATCTGCTGATTAATTATATTAATTAATTATTAAAAATTGTTTAGAAATTAAGTTTAGACCTCAATTCCAATACATGCAAATTGCTTCCAGCTCTGTGTTCTATGCCTCAACTAGAAATCTTAGTTTTACATGTTCATGAAGAGTTGGATATAGAAATTAGTGATGACATTTGGGCTGATGTTAAAACATATTGGTAATTACTGGGTAGTACCCAACTGTATTTAAAAACTTTACCTTGTTAGCTATGTGAATTAAGTTATACTTAATTATTGTTATTATAACTTCATAGTGTACTATGAAATTAAAATGATTTGCTTATTTTTATTAGTCCTAAACTTGAACTGAGGTTGACAATTATTAACTGTTATACTGTTGCCAAACATCTTCACACTAAATTACTTCGCCCATCGATGCCCCTAACTCATCTAAAAGTACTGTTTTGTAAAATGGTACGTTTTATATTATTTTAACAATTTATTTTAATGTAATTCTTATTATGACTTTATGTTTTAAAACATTAAATTAAATTTTATGAATTCCACAGATGAATGTACAAGTATTACATAAGTTATTAGACTATAGAAATACATTCCAATCATTGATTTGGGTGGATGAGCAGTCAATGAATCCTGCTTCTTTACTTAAAGGACAACAACTTGATCCATCTGCTGGTGAAGATACTAATCCACTTATAATATTATCATGGATTTGTAGCAAACTAGCAGAACTTGTTATACTTGGTAAATTTAATAAACCTATTAATTAAAACAAAGAATAATATAATAAATTATAAGAGATATATTTCAGAACAGTAGTGGCTTGTGCTATGGTGTATAAGTGCACGTGAACCACCCAAAAAATTATATACAAAATAATTAGATTCCTGTAGTAAATTATAGTTGGTTATTATGAACATAATCCTAAATTAACAAAAATATTTATTAAAAAAGTTTTTACAGCTTTTCATGTTGAAAAGTATGTCTATTAGTGATTACATAATTAGCGGAACACAAATTTGTCGTGCTCCAAGTGACCCATAAAAATTTTCTTTGTGTGTACCACATTGGCTATTTATACATGATAGTTTGATAGTTTGGAGCACAATTAGTATGTGTACTGGACTTATTTTTATCGCTCTACGTATCACATTGATTGTGAAAACTAAAACGTTGTGTTTAAGTTTCATACTTAATAAGTTATTTTTTTCTAATTTATTTTTATTTAATTGTAACGAAGAACTTATAAAGCGTACAAAAAATTAAATATATCTATAACAAAATTAATAATTTTTTACCTGCCTATGTAGGTATTTTATAAATTAATTGCACACCACCTTGTATGAATCTCAGGAGCTGCCACTGTTTCAGAATATTATGGAATATGATATTAAATAATCAATAGGGTTGTGCTAAATCAATAATATTAGTTTTAAATTGAAAATCTAAGTTTATTTTATTTATGTTAAAAAAAAAGTTGTTGATGTTTAATGAAAATTGTAAATTTTTGTTATTTAGATTAATTTATATAGATTACAGTTAATAATAAATGTATATATTTTTAGGGTACTTAATTGAGCCGGTAGATGTATGTGGCATTGCAAGACTGAGAGGTTCCAATTTAAAAGTATATGAATTACTCGAAGAAGATATTTGCTTTAAACAACCACGGAGCATAATTTATAATGAAATAGTTACTGTAAGTTTTTTTAAATTACTATATTAATTTATCATTAATTGCAAAACTCTTATGAGTTAACAAGTATTTATTTATTTATTTTCATTCTAATTGAGGGATTTATAACTTGCTTATTGATATTATGATAATTTTTGTTTTAAAATACTTTTAGGATGTTTCAAGTTGGATGAATACAAATTGGAAACCTATAAATATAAATAATTTATTTGTAAGTCATTCAAATTACATAGTAAAATGTATTTCAAAGGATTTAACTATACAATTAGGTAACTAATAATAATTTATCAAGATAAGAACACAAAATATCTATAAACTTACAAAATACTTTATAATTTTTATAATTAATAAACATAACATTTTAGTCCCAGATTTTGAGTAGAACAGTAAAACTATAGTATATTTATACATACTGTACATGTTTGAATAACAATCAATTTAAAAAAATATCTTAAAATTGAGATACATTTATTTAAAATGATTTCATATTGTTCCAAGTTTGTTGTTATAGAGTTTTAATATATAATGGAATATATATATATAATTTTTTTTGTTATATAAGTAAAATATTATCATTTTTGACTTTTTAGTATGATGAGTTATGGTTCAAATGTTTTATTACATTTTTTTTTTTAAAAAGTTCTATCCACAAAACTCAAAAAAGTATTAAATTAAAATAATTAATTGCTCCATTTATTTAAAAAAAGGATTAATTTGGAATTACTTATTTGCTTACATTATAATTTTATTATTATCTTTTAATCTAGTCTTTACATAATTTATAATTAATTTATTTTTAATGGATACATAGATAGATTATGTTAATTATTCATAATGGCTTTCATTCAATTTATAATTATTATTCACCTCATTAATGTTTTGGATTTATATTTATTTGTATAAAAAATATTTTTAAAACAAGAGCTAAAAAGTAATTTCATTATTCATTTGAAGTTCAATACCAATAAGTGAGAGTATTTCCAATTTGTACTTATACGTCTATTTTTTTTTTTTTATATTTATTTATAATATGCAAAATGTTTCATTTAAAATTTCTTATTCTATTTGTGGGTTTTTTAAGAATAAAAATTAAAAAAAAAAATTAAATTTAACCATTAAAAAAAGACAAATATACAAAATTATTGAGAGTTACCATAGTACATTATAATTTACCCTGTTTATTAATTATTATATTCAATTATAGTTTTATATACAATTTCATTTATTTTTCTATTTTATTATTTATCTAAAAATAATAAATTTGAATAAAACAATCATTATATTTCGTATATTATTCATCAATTCTCAGTTAAATTTTTACTTAATAAATATAATAAGATCAATTTTTTATGCAATGATCAATCTAATTGCTTTAAAGCAAAACATTTGTTTTTAATAACCATTAAACAAATTTGTTTTGTATTATAATAGCAAAAGTGTTCCTACCTCAAATTGTGTAACTATGTGGTTCTACTTATATGATGAGTGCAACTTAAAAAGCACATTTTACTGATTAGACTGTGATAACATCTGTTAAATATGTACAACATTATAGTGTTTAGGCAATTAGAACTGGCCGTAGCTAGGACGGACCATCAAAGAGTTGTTAATATTGTTAAAAGTAATATTGTTGTTGAAATGTGTCTATTTAAATATATATAAAAGAACGTGTTTTTAGAAATATTTGATTAATTAAGATCTATATTGCTGTGATGTTTTAAAAGATCATTTCCTATGTTATTAGTATAGGAAAAATGTCTATAACCATTTTGTAAAAGAACTGTAACAATTATTGTATTAATATTGTTTTGATTGTTACAATTTATTTGTGTGAATATTTTTCAACAGTAACACAAGCAACTATGACTGAATGAATAACGAATAATTCATGTTTACTTGTTATCATTAAATACTATTTATTCTGTGATCAATAACAAAAAATATTAAAAAGATATATTCAAAGTTTTTTTTAAAAACTCTTTGTTTTGAATCAATTAAATCTTTTATTAAAAAAAAGAAATATGTACTGATATATTTTATCGTTTTTTTTTATTTCTAATTTTTTATTAAAGTTTTAGCTAGGATTATTTATTAAATTAATTATTATTGTTTTATTTTATTTATTATTATATTTTTTTGATATAGTTTACAGCAATCAATATTAGGTTTTAGAAGAATGAAATAAAATGTTTTAATTTTCTTTTAAAATTATTAATTATTCATTTTATTAGTAAAATAATTAATTAAAATATTACCAAAATAATAGATCATTGAAATATTTATTTTTTATCATTTATGCAATTATTGTTTTATTAATATCATATATGTTATAAAAGTATTAATATCATGTATTCACCTATATATTCTTATGCTTGTATTCATTACCCTTTTAGATAAGTATAATTACATTACTGTGTTATTGGAAACTTTAAAAATTATATATAATAACAATAATATGTAAATGCATGTGGTGGTCTCAATTGTATTTTATTTACATCGTCTATTATCTATTCTTTACATCATTTTTGTAAACCAGATTTTGTTGGTGTTTGATCTCTTTTAAAATTGTGAAATGTTTAAAATTTTATTTATTTAACTATTATAGATACACTTTTAAGATTAAACTTTAAATTTATTTGCACTTATATTGTTGTATTTCTGTTATAAAAATTATTATAATGTACTTTTCTAATTTTAATATCTATTTGTTTTTTGATATACTGAATATCATGATTTTACTGCGAAATTTTAGTGAATATTCAGTAAGGTTTGATGTAGTTAATTTTTTTTTTACTTTAATGTACAAATATCAGCATCAATGTTTAAATAATATGTTAACAATATAATTTCATACAAATTGTAATGGAATAATTTTATTTTATTCTTTATTCATTATTGTTATTATATAAGTATATATATAATTTGTTATTAATTAATAAATATTGTATTATTGCTATTATTATTTCATTATATTAGCCATAGGTAAGTATTAATTGTACTGTATTAAAATCAAATTTGTTCTTATAATCTGTACTTGTTGATTTTTATTAATTAACTTTTATGGTTTCATGGATAGACTTAAACAAGATTATTATATTATTATTCAAAAATAATTTATACATTTAAATTTATGGTTTATAAATTACAATTATCATTGTAAAATAGAAAGAAAAAAAGAAAAAAAGAATTAATAAATTATGATTAAAATTCAACATGATAGTATTATTTTAATAAGTATTCACAATCATAAATGCAGCTTTGGATAGAAAAAAAAAACATTGATTCAAATACACTAACCAACATTATTAAATACAGATTTCATTACAAATTATAATTTTTTAACTAAACCTAACCTATTAGTTTATTTTAAATTTCATGTAAAATGTTGATGTTTGAACTTTTTGTTTGTCCAAAAATTTAGTTTGAACTTAAGTGACCATCATTCCCTCATTCACCCCTAATAGTATGCCAGAATTCCAGGACGGATTCTAGATAGAAATAGAGTAGAATCGTGAATTTTATATAGATACTTATAAATACATTTACTATATGATAATCAGTGTCATTTATTTCTAAAATATCTTGAGCCACTTCTTAATAACCGAATCTGCTCCAAGACAAAATTATCTATATTTATCCATGCATTTATAAACGTATGTCATATATAAAATCAATGAACCTATTAAAATGTTTTTTTAAAGTATATATGTTAAACAAGTAAATTGCTTTAATGAGTATTATGTCTAGTGAACTCCATCATCCATGACAAAATTAATGTTTGTATTGATAAGTTAACTGTTATAATTAGGGCTCAGAATTGTATGCACTAAAAACTTATAAAATATGCATATATTTATGTTCTAATTATCAATAAAATATGTAAACAAAAATGCATGTTTATTAAATTTATTTAGTTTAAAAATGTATATAATCCATAAAATAATTAATATGGAACAAATTTATTAAATATCTACCTAGTTCAAATAATTCAATTTTAATATGTAGGTATGTTGAATTATGCAGTATGTGAATTTAAATGTGCTCGAATGGTTAAGGTTTTGAAAAATACGTTTGCTAGAATTTTGTTATTCTCAGTGAGTATTTTGTTTATCATATCTTATTATTATGGTTGAAGGCACCCTAAATTAATTTGCCCCTGGTCCCGAAAAGCCTTGGGATGGCCCTGCATAGACCTATTAATAATATTGTTTCCGTTTCAGTGTTAAATATAATTTAAATGTAAAATGTTTTTTTATTTACAACAACTTATTTCAATAATAGAAAACATTGACCAATGATATGCTAAGGTCTATTGTAAATTTAATATTTATTATATATTTGATATATAATATCACCATTACTCGAATGTCCATTTCTATTTCTTTTTTTTAACTATTTTTCTGTAGCGTGTGAGATAATATAAGTATTAACATAGAAATATATTTGTTCATTGTAGCATGGATACATTATTTCTTATTCAAATTTATTTGTAAAGCCTAATACTTCCCGTAAATATTCCTTTTTAGGAAAATAGTTATACGTTTTTTTTTTCCAATGTCTCAATTTAAAGGGTTCTCTTCTATTTTTTTATATTTCGGGCGACCCTAATCTCTCGTTGAATGAGATTTTCTTTTATTTCTTTGCATATATATATTCATCAAAATGATATACACTACTTATACATTTTCAACTTAAGTAATCAATTTATTATAATATTTTAGTTTTTACATTTTTATTTTTAGATACTGAGTGAAGCGAATGGTCTATTGGCTTTACAATTATATTTATTTATTTAAATTAATATTATTATTATTATTTTTTTTTTGTAAACACATTTTTCGAATAGAAATGCTTGTCCAAAAGCAACTCATAGGATTTGAAATCGGTCTAGAACGTGTTAGAGAGTAATTTTTCCGAAATCTGAATAGTTTTTACAGGCGTGGAGAAAAACTGCCGAAAAACCTAGTAACAACGGTTAAAATATGCTGTAAACTGGACTTTCATATTTCAGATTTAAGTTATTTAGTTATAACTCCAAAAGTAATGTGGCTAGATATTTGAAATTTTCACTCTATAAAAAAGACATTTTTTTTCATAATTGACAACATTCTTAAAAAAGAATTAAAAACTTGGTTTAAATATAGAACTTTGAAAATATTTCATTTTTATTTTTGGATATTAAGCTTTGAAAATTATACTTAGGGAATATCATCTAACTCAATTATTTACCTAATGATATTGAAAAAATTCAAAAAATCAAACTCGAAGACTGAAGGACGAAGGACGTTTTTTTTCGTGCAGTTAAAGCATTTTTTTTACATTTTTTAGCTTAGTATATATAATTGATACATTGATTTAATATTTTAAATCGCTGATTAATAATTTATATATATATTAAATGCAAAATATATTTCAAATTCAAACAAAGTTTTAGAAATAAATAAAATAATTTTTGAAGAAATAAAATTTAAATTACTCAAAAAAATTCCGAAAATTTTGCCTTATTATGAGAACGACGCGTTCCTATAGCAATGATTTAACTAGTGAATTATATTTATTACCTTTTCTTTTAAATTGTTTGATAAAATATTTAATATTTTAAGATCTTAACAGTATACAATAATTGCGTTATTAATTAAAGTTTAAATCTTGAAAAAATCAATGACGAGAAACAAAATTGAGATTCGCGTGGACGAGAAGACGAAAGGGAATGTTTTATTCATGGAAAACTTTCTAATAGCTCTGGCAAAACGTTCAATAAATATGGACGTTAAAGATAAAAAAGGTAATCCCCGTATTAACTAACAGTTTCGAAATATATTTGTATATATAAGCAGCATCTCTTTTTTTACGATTTGTGTCCTTACCTTTAGCATACCAGAGACAAGGTTCCGATTCGTATAACTCAATAAACTCTTTCATTACCTATTTGATTACGCTTATGACTTGGCATATTTGGTACAAGAATTTTTAATTTAAATTAAAAATTATAAAATAAATGAATAGTGGTGTGTGTTTTAAAACTGAACTGATAAAACTAAACATTAACTTGTACGGTTGTCAGGTAAACCACACACACATTACGGTATGCAAAACTATATAGGCAAAAAATATAAATTTTCAATTCTTTCTAGAAAACTGTATTAGATTTCATTAATTTAATATTAAAAATTAGAATTATTTGGGTTCTGCAGAGTTATTTTTTGAATAAATTGAATTATCATTGTTTTTAAAATTAAATATAACAAACTTTGGGTGTCACTCAATTTCAATCCTGCACTCAAATCCTATATTTGATCGGGTTTTTAATATTTATTATTTGGTATAATATAAATACCTAAGAATTTTATTTTATTTTTTTTTTTGTACAGAAATATTGTATACATTTGGAAAAGTATTATAAATAATATTGTTTTAGTAATGTTTAAAACGAATGTCATATGTTTTTATAGGTTTCTGGAAATTTAGGTACTATGAGTAAGTTCTAAGTATTATGAATAATGTCGAATGATTTTAAACAATGTGAATAAAACATAGGTAACATATTATAATTTATAATTATATTCAATTACATACTATTATTATAAGTCCTACAAAGGAAAATCGAGGGAGATAATTTTAAGAATTTTTCAACAGTTTTTCTTATAATTAAGAAAAACTGATAAAATTGTTTACAAAAAATTGTAAAATTTACCGGCATACTGGTTTTGGAAAAATCAACATTTTATTTTTATTGTAATTAAAAAAATTATAATCTTAGACTTGAAATGTCTACCGAATGTTTATATCACCGATTTTATGGATGGTTTAAATGTTAAAAGATCAGTTTGTTTTATTAATAGATAGTTAAACATTTCATGGTTTTTTTTTTGTTTTTTTTTTTTCGTAAAATGTCAATAAATATATTTTGGATTAAAATAAGTTTAGAAAATATTTATTATAAATTACTGATACATAAAATATACTCGTATATAAGTGTAATACAGGGCTTGATTTGAAAAAAACTAGAAGGGTGACTAAGCGGATGTTTGATGAACGAGAGAAACACATAAAATTAACTGTCACTTTATCGTGGGGGGCAAAGCCTCTTCAGCTACTCATAGTCCGAAAAAAATATTAAATTTATTATACAAAAATATTTTAACAGAAAACAATAATTGTTTGTTAATTATTTTTTTTAAAACATTAAATGTTAAATTATTAATTAATTATTCTACAAAAATAAAAATTTAAACTTAAACTACGTATTAAATAAGGTCGATGTGTTCAATGTTTATATGAACTATTTTCATTTTTAAAAAATCGTTTAGGACGGTCTACTTCTTCTGAATTTATTTTACCATTTTTAATCCAACTCTCAACGTAATGATCTGGTTTGAGCAACTGAATGGGAGATCCGATACAGTTAAGGAAAACCAATGAAAATATATGACTTGTAGTCAAAGCATTTCTTTTAGGTGTATGTTTATTGTTCATCGCACTTAATGATCTTTCACATTAAGAGGAAGAAATTGTAATTGTTCTGACTGCAGTCAAAAGAGGATGTAGATAGTTTATTTGTGAGGAATCTTTTGTACCTTTAGACTCACGGAATCCTCGGATCGTAGTTTTTTCATTTAAATAAAACCTTGTAACTAATCTTCACAACACAATTATCTCCATACATAATATAAACATTATCAGGCCAGTTATTACAATTTTACACATACAAATATTTTAAAAGTTCATCAAATTCACTTTTAAAGTCATTTTTATTTTTAGACACATACGTTGCTTGAGTAGTAAATATGACATTATAAATTGATTTAAATTATATGAGTATAATATATAGGTTATATACAGTAAAATCGATGTACTATGGTCAATGGTCATGAAGTATCCGAGTATCGGAATATGGACCCCTAATTAAATAAAGAAAGATGTACATTATATGGACATTTTATTTAGTTCCATTATGAACTATGGTATGGATGTTTTGTATTATAAGCCACAGATAATTTCAAATAAAATATTTTTTGATAACAAGCGTTCTGTCTGGGATACTGTATAGAAAATAAAAAAAAACTTAATATCTATAAGCCTTCACTACACTCAAAATTTAATAGTAACAAACTAACATTAAATACATAAATTACAAAAGTAGTAACAAACCCTCACATGACTTCATATATACCATATATAAAAGACTAATGGATAAATCTGTAAGCCCTCATTGTCCTGAAAAACCATAACAGCACCTGCCTCTTGTATTTAATAACGGAAAATATCAAAATAAAAAATAAAACATAAGTAAAATATTAAAAATTGAAAGTTCATGGCAATTTACCCTCATGTTAATGGTTCAAAAGAGTAATATTTACTTATATATTATATTTATATACATAGGCACACGAAAACAATAAAAGAAAAAACTATATATATACATGAAAAAAATTATAGATGTGAACGTGAGCTTTAAATCCATTAACATAATATTGGCAATTCAATAAACAATGCTGTGGTTACTAAAATACCATTATGCTCTGTGTCCTATGACTTGTGACACTAGCGGCTTTGACAACACTCCAAAAGAAGTGTACTACATATTTTCTATTCTTTCCTTTTAATGTCCTATTAAATAGTACATACAGTTACACAGTAATAATTCTGTCTATAATATATTATATATTACTATATATTAATACCCAGGTAAACTATAGTAAAAAATTTTATATTAATGCTACTTTATTCTTATGTCAAATGCATCAAATGCAGCAGTTGATAAATAATTTGTAAATTTCTGTGGTGTGGTGGGTATACGACCCTAATCGAACGCTTGCCTACACCGAGAGCAGCATATATCGGTGAAAAATATATTATTATTTACTGTAAAATAATTAGATACAATTTTCACACTTCAATGATAATATTATCTGTGATGTAGCGTTTTTATCTTTTTATTAACTTGACTAAATGTCATTGAATAAAGATTTGAATAACACATTAAATCATGGAAGTTTAAGTTTAAATAACTTTTTTGATAATTAATTTATTAAAAAAATAAAACCGTTACGTCACAGATAAACTTTTCTTTTATATTGTATAAAAATTCTGAATCTCTAAAATGATTATAGTTCTATTGAAATGTGTTCACGTAAATCTTATATTTTGGCTAAATATGTGTGCGTATGACATCTTCTTAAGTAAAAATCTAATGTGGCATGTCTGAGAACTTTAAGCTTCATTAAAATAAGTACATTTTTTAATTTATAATATGTCTTGCGGTATGCGACGATGTAGTGTTACTAAAACCAACTTTAGCTGTTTCAACTCTCAGCGCAAACATTATTTTGGCATCCCTCCTTTTTAATGATTTGCACATATAACTTAAACAAATTGTATTGATGTAACATTAATAGTGAATAAGATGAAGAAAAATAATCAGAGATACTTTGGGTATGTGATGAGATGAAAGGAAACAAAAGCAATAAGATTGGTTATGGAAATAACGTTGAAGGGAAAAGAGTAAGAGAAAAACCAAAAAAGAGATGGTTGGATGTAATTGAGAATGATATGCGAGCTATTGGTGTGTGTGTGTGTGTGTGTGTGTGTGTGTTAGTGTGTAGGGGATATAGAAAATTGAGATTAGTTGAGGCTTAGGACAAGGGTGCCCTACCCCAAATTATTGGAAGAAAGGCGAAGGAGCTCCTTCTAGAAGAAGAACATATATATAACTTAAACGGGCAGAATTCAGTGAGTTAGAGGAGCTGTACCTACAAGTATGACAACTCCTTCCAAGTCGATATAATAATAATAATAATAATAATAATAATAAAATTCATATTACATCACATTGTAAAAATTATTATTATTTTCTACCTACAGTAGTTAATTTACGTTGCCAACGTTTGATCCAATATAATTCTAATTTTATGCCACTCGTATAGGTGATTTTTTGATTTTGGCGCCATTTGCCGTCGCGGGCGTCGATTGTATATTAAGCCGGCCCTAAGTATTTCGCCATATATTTCATAACACTTTTGTTAATTTATATTATATTATTATTTAATAATAATAACGTAATACATGTACATACAAATATTAATCAACAAATATAAGAATAATAATAATAAAGGGAATGAAAATATGATATTATATTCTCATTGAATATATGGGAATTCTTTAAAAAGTTACTTGAGAACTGTTAATAGTGTTTATCTCGAATTAATTATTGCCAATTTAGATTGTTATTCGTGATATTCAGGCCGGACTGGGCAGACGGGATACCGGGAGCTTCCCGGTGAGCCGCTTGTACTCGTAGGTACGTTTTTTTTGGGGGGTTTATCGGTTAAGAGCTGTAGTATAATGCACTATAAATTCATTCTATCACTGTCGTCAACACAAATAGCTTGTGAAAGAATGTTTTCGAAATTGAAATATATTCTCAATAGATTAAGAAATTCATTGAGTCAAGATCATTTAAAATCATTTATGCTTATGTCAGCTGGATCTGATATTTTCTGTCTGGCGTTGGATAATGAAATAATAATCGACAGATTTCGCAAAAGAGCTCAAACCTTAAAAAATAACTTACTATGTATTCTAGAGTCTAAACATATTACATATGTATTTTAATTTTTAAATAAAAATAATAAGTAACATTTTCTTTTTACTAACCAATTTTTAATTTTTTTAGTTTTTGATAATAATAATAAGTGTTCAAATTCTCAAAATAATATACAATATTCGTCGTATTCCGATGACGATTTCCCAAGAAATCATACGCGGTGAAATCACCGCGTAATGATATTTTCGACGCGATTGTTGCAAGACGGGTAGAACAGATGATAATAATGAGACCATCGGCTTATTATGTAAACGAGTCCTTTTTCGTATAAACAGGCCATGTCAACCATCCCCTACTAAACCGTTCAACCAGGTTGTATTCTGACGAAGTGTAACCGGAGTGGTTAAAACCATCTTCTTGTACCGCCCATGCAGCTTCGCTCAATCAATTGAGAGTCAAGCGGTTTCGAAGTTTTGGCGTACTATCCCAGTCGAAATCGTTGAGGCTGTTTTCACTTGTGTCATATGCAATGAGGCATATAATTTATGGAATATTATATCATATTTATCAGCACTTATCCCGTTGTTTGTCTGGTGGTATCACAAATATATATGGTTGGATTATATATCTCTCTGTATGATGCATCAACTAAAGATAAAATTTTAATTTTCTTTGTATACTTGACTGAATTTCATATTAAATTTATATTTTTCACTTAACTAAACCAAAACTGTCGCCAAAACTGCCTACCTCAAACTTCACAAAAAATGTAGTTCACATACTAATCCCAACATAAGCTATCTTGCTTCACATTACATTCCCGACAATCCCTCACGAAGATTTAAATGAAAATGGATTAGAGATCTCATTCCTCCAATAAAACTCTAAGTAGCTCCATTGGGAGCCCTCCTACATCGTGCCATATCGCATGTTATGTAAATAATACCTTATCTTTAATACTTTAAAACTTGTATAGTTGTATATTTCTTATAAAAAAAAAAAAAATTCACTTATAATAATTATTGTTGAATTATTGACTATGACAATTGCCAAAAAGTTAGAACATTAAGTTTTGCCCTTTAAGATGCGGTGTTATTTGATAGGTACACAGGACATACTCTTATACGCAGACAGGATGTTTTGAGTTTTATTTTTGGTTGGTTTTTAAAACTTTTCGTCATGACGAGGTGCGCTTGACAATTATTTTCAAACATCTTCTAAAAAGTATGCGACTACTGTGGAACCAAAACGTTAACACGCAGTCATCGGAGAGAAAACTAATAATCTAATATCCTCATCTTGATATCGGAATTGTAACAGCTGAACTTTTTCAAAAAAAGGTAATCACCAATAACAATATATTTAAAAGTAATGTTACGAAGTCCGTATTTGTATCTACGAGGAATTATATTTTTAGTACTCGAATATTTAATCAAAAAATATCTTAAATTTCAATATCAGTGATTATAAATATGGGACTGGTTAGCGTACTCAAAAGAAGTAGATGACGCATTTTTAAAATACTGTATTTTGTTTAGCAATGATTGTGTTGGTAAAGGATATCATGAAAATATATTAATATGACATTAAACAGTATGTGATTATTCATTGACCAAGTTTTTTAATTATTTTATTACAATGTATTATATTAAGCATGTACTGTGCTATAATTAGCAAAAAATATTCCACTATTTTTTGTTCATTGCTTTATAAAAAAGAATCGCTAATTATCATAAATATAAGATAACTTGAAGGCGTAAATAAAATTGAAATAATTTTTTTTTTTAGGGGGTAGGGTGGTTGAGACTGGTTTTTTTCCAAATTTTTTTTCTACTTCACTTTTTTGGCTATAATAAATAAATAACATAAATATAAAATTTAAATAATAACCTCTGAATGAGTTAAGCCCTAAGTCTTTAAAGCTTTTTTTATTTGTGAATATTATGTACGAGTAAGTCTTAAATAAATACCTTCAATATATATTTGATGAAAACATCTTATGTACATACACCAGACAGCTGAAATGCAGGTAACATTTAATGCATCAATAAAAAAAAAAAAAAAAAGAGTACGACAAAGCTGCACTCTGTCACTAACCTAATTAACTGATTTATAGAAAAAAAATAGTACAGCAGAGACTAAACTAATAAGAGAGTAAATTGGAGTATAAGTTGAAGGAACAATTATTTCTATGATATTTTTTGCTGATAATACAATATTAATACCAAAAGTGAAGGAGATATAAAGCGAGCAGCATAAGTCAACGAAAAAAGACGAAAATGCTAATTTGTGCATGGAATCGCCTAAATACAGTACTTGATATCTATGTATATAAATCATAAACTTGAACAAGTCAGCAAATTTCCTATGGCACAACTACAAGAGTTCTAGGGGGTGTTTATAAACCCCAATATAACTTAAAGTACCCCATGTTCTAAATCATTGTGAACCATCATTGTGTGGCTGAACATTAGAATAATAGATAAAATGGTTATTATTGTCAAGAAAATCATTAGACAAATTTTCATGATCAATTGAATATGAAAAAAGTCTATGTTAAATAGTTTCTAAAAACTTCAGAACAAAAATATAATAAGTGATAAATTTACATAAACATTCTCGAACGGATGGAAGATAGTTAGACTTGTTGTAAAAAGTGATAACATGCGATGAAACTAGAATTTCTCAATAAGTCCTAACAGGGGCGGATTTAGGTATGTGGTGGCCCCTGGGTGGAATGTATTGTGGGGGCCTCTTACACATAAACAAGAAAATATATTTTTTTACTTATTAAATAACCTTTATAATTATATTTAGTAGTAGTAATAATTAACTACTTATATAATAATAAATTAAATTAATGTTCAATATTACTTAATTAAATATGTGTAAATATAAATATCGAGCACGTGCTCAATTCCAAAAATATCGATATCCTTCTGATAAACAAACATTAAATAGACTGTCAAATACCTTAAAAAAATTAATCCGCAAACACAAATCTGAACTCTTCGAAAGAAAATACGAACTTCTAAATACAAAAGATGGCTCGTTGTGGAAATTCACAAAAAGTTTACTTAACTTAAAAGAACAACTTCCATCACTCACCGGCACTAATCGAGCTCTAGCCTATTCAGACAAAGAGAAAGCTGACTTTTTCAGTGAGCATTTATCCAATGTTTTCACGCCCCATCCTGATATTCTACCCGAACCTGAGTTCTTAAACTCAATTGACAAATATCTGGACAGCCCCTTCCCAGTTCCAATGCCTGCCAAACCTACCACCCTCAACAAAGTTAAATTTCTAATCCAAAATCTAAAAGTCGGCAATGTTCCAGGTTATGATTTAATAAACAACACAGTTCTTAAAAAAATACCAGCTAAAGCTCTGATTATTATTACTTACATCTTTAATTCTATGTTTAGACTTTCATACTTTCCTTTGATATGGAAATTATCAACAATCAAACTCATTCCTAAACCTAATAAACCGAAAAACCTAGTAACTTCATACAGACCAGTTAGTTTGATACCAACCAGGGGTGGACTGAGGTCCTAAAAGCCCAGATGGGTATAAGTTTTAAGACTGTCAATCAAGGAACTCGTGTTACAATTTTCATTTAAAATAAAATAACATTTTAAGGAACTTATATCAAAATGAAAAAATTGTATAGGTTTATACTCAACTAAATTGAACAAATTAAAATAAAACAAATTACTTCAATACTACAAAAAAATTTTAAAACTAATTATAAATTCCAAAAATTAATCTAATAATAACTTTCATAGTCTTCACGGCTACAGTTGTTTTATTTTTCAAAATATTACTATGATATTGTATTCTTCGTTTTCGCAGTAATGATTTCGATGTGGAATAAATTGAAAAATTATTAAAAATAACAAATATAGCTCTAGGCCCAAACATAAAATTTCTAAAAGGCCTGGGTGGGTATGGGGCGGACTGGCAGGGTGGGTGGGTATGGCCACCTACCCACCCTGCCAGTCCGCCCCTGTTACCAACTTTGGCTAAGTTATTCGAAAAACTCATTCTCAAGAGAATTAGACCGATAATTCAGTCACTCAATATTATCCCCGACTTTCAGTTTGGTTTTAGGGCTAAACACTCAACCATACATCAAATACATAGGCTAACAGACCTAATTTCATCATAATTTGAAAAAAATCAATACTGTCCTGGCGTATTCCTCGATGTATCGTAGGCATTCGATCGAGTATGGCATAAAGGCCTGCCCTATAAACTAAAACCATTCTTACCAGCTCTATACTTCTTACTAATCAAATCTTATCTTGAAAACCGAACTTTAGTTGTTCGGTAGTCAAATTCCTTCTCCTTTTACTTTCGTATTCAAGTTGCAGTGCCTTAAGGCAGCGACCTCTCGTCCGACTTATTCAACATATACACTGTCGATATGCCAAACTCAACAATTACAACCATGGCTTCATATGCGGATGACACAGCAATAATTTCTTCAAGTAATGACACAGCGCAATCTTCCACCTTTTTATAAAATCACCTCAACTTAATTGAAAATTTGGCTACCAAATGGCGTGTCAAAATAAACCCTGAGAAGTCGGTTCACGTAAATTTCACACTCAAAAAAACTGAATGCCCTCCACTATATTTTCAGGGATCACTTATCCCAAATTCAACTGAAGTCAAGTATCTTAGAATTACCCTTGACAAGAGACTAACCTGGGGTCCTCATTTGTGCTCCACTAGCATAGATTGCTTATTTCCAAATAAAAATAAATAAATAAATATAAATGAAATATTTTTTCTGTATCCTCATTTAAATGCCATAAAATTGTGGGGGCCCCTGGACTGCAGCCCACTCAGCCCTCCCCTAAATCCGGAACTGAGTCCCAAGACTATGAGACAGTTAATGCATGGGAAAACTTCCACATCGCAAAAAATAAAAAAATAAACTTTAATGTGCAAGTTAATGTTAAAGGCCATGTTGATCATTTTGTTTTATGTTAAGGGGTTAATTAATAAGAATGGATACCACAAGGACAAACTATAAATCAACATCTTTATTTACATATCTTAATATTACAAAAATACTCAAAGTTCTTTAAAGACAGTGACTCGAATTATGGAAAAACGAATCATTGAATCGTGAAATCGTAGTTAAAACAATCCCCCTGGCTACTTTTACTTTGTTGTATTATCACTATAATATAGATGATAGCTAACACCTAATTTAATTTAATTATTCTTATAAAATTAATACATGGTCAGCAAACTCACACATACACATACCACCTTCAGGAAGTTCTAACCAGATAGATGGCCATAGAATAAAACGCCCCCGGAAAGACGTGATGAGGGTTCGTTCTACTGCCATCGATGTGGAGGACGGAACGCAGCTCGATTTCATTCATCGTCATTATTTTTTGTACAAATAATATTTGTTCGTTGTATTTAATTAAAAGGTTTTAATTGTGATTGTAAAAGGTGTTCATGTTTAGTAATTTTTCTATTTTAAGTACTTTGTGTGAGTATATGAGAAAGTTGGTACACTTACAAAAAGGGTATTAAAACTAAATTATATTTCAAACCTCAATCCGGTGCTAGATCTTATTCTTTGTCAGTTTGAGGGGAGAGTACAATATTGTTTACGTAAAGATTAACTCACGCTCGAAATATCCAGTGCTAGATCTTTCTTATTCTTTGTCAGTTGTTTCGAGTGTAAAATAACTATAGAGCCGTAAGGGAAATTAAGCCTTTTAAAGAACCTGATTTCGACTATCCTATTAAGCAGTGCTAGATCGTTTTCTTTGTCACTTAATAAGTTATAACTACAACTATAGTCGTCCGGGCCAATTATTAGGTTTTTCTTTACGTGCTTGTTTGACGGTTAGAGTGTCCAACAACCGACAAATACTTTGTTTTTGTGTTGTTATATGTCAAACCTTTGCGTGACGTATACGACAACTTTATCTGTTAAGTATTTTTTGGTCAGAAATCGAGTTCCAGTGCTACAATACCCCACCCTCATATATATATATATATATATATATATATACGCCAGACCTCATTCCATGCGACTTTTGACTCTTTCAAAAATTAAAAAGTGTGTTGAAAGGGACACATTTTGACACAATTGAAACTTTAAAATCCAATTTTACAGAGGTATAAAAGGTATTACAAGAAGAATATTTTCAACGCTGTGTCGATCAATAAAAAATATGAATGAAGCGATGTTTCAAACTTTTAGAAGAACATATAGGAGAAAATGTTAAATTTTAAATTTTTTAAGTGAAATTCTTGTTATTTAATATCCACAACTGGTATTGTGAGTATAATAATGGTATAATCTAAATACTGCACATAAATACTTGGTACTCCAGGTTATATCAATAATTTTTATTTTTCTATTCTTTATTTACGTACTTAACTTGTAATATTTCAGTGAACTTTGTTATAAATTATTTTATCTTTGATAATAGCGTTATACAATATCTAATTCATGTTCACGATCCGACAGATTATATTTCTTGAGATTTTCGTATATTTCTTTTTGGTATGTATTTATTCCTTTTGAGTTCCTTACTTCTATGTCTAGTTTGTTATTTTTTATTTCAATAACTCTCACTCCTCTATTTACTAATACATTTAGTACAAACGTTGCAACAACTTAATTATGGTTTGTATCTCTATCAGTTCTTCTGTAACTTCTAATGGTTTGAACAATTTTGCGTTTCTTTTCTATGATGATATGGTAAATTTGGTTTTTTGTTTTCCTTTCCGCAATAGGCCAATTATGTTTATAAATGTTTTTCTTAGGGAATTAAATGCTGCTTACTATGAATAATTTTGAGGAGCAGAATCAACTGTTTTATGATCATTTTCATTTATGGTACCGTGCCAGCTCTCTCTTCTGATTGTTTGTCCAAAGGATGTTTTTCTATATACTTGAACATTAAAATCCCCAATAATTAATCTAATACAGTTTTTAGGTAATGCGACAAAAGTTCTTTTTAATTTATTATAGAAATTATATTTTTTTCGTCATTTGCACTTTCAGTTTGTATATAATACTTTAATATTATAAATTATAGTTTCTGGTTCGATAGATGTTCGTGAAGTTGTCCTACCTAAGTATTGCAATTTTTTTATTATATATTTAGTTATTTTCAAGTCCAAATTTTAATCGTGAAATCAAAAAATTAAAAGTTGGATCAACATCATGTAGCCTACTCATTTCGACCTAGAAATTTTAAATCAATACCAAATAAAAGCTATTGATTAGCAAGGATTCGCAAATCTATTTTTAGAATCTGCAAGTTATTCAGTTGGCCCCTATAAGCTTCTGAACTTGTTGATATTTTTGTACACTTGTTAATGTTTATTACGTAAAAAAAATATTTACAGTGGTATAATTTAAGTACAAATTTTATTTTAATAAATAAATAAATTTTATTTTAAAACAAATTATTTTGAATCACTCTTTATACTGTGCATTATATTATCACTTTGTGTGCAATGCATTAGTATGAATGAAAAACAAAATTATATTATTTTCATAATATATAATAATAGGTATTTGTTCATAATAAAGTTTTATTATCACAAAATAGATTAAATTAAAATGCAGTTGTAGTTACAGTTCTAGGTCAAAACGGGTGAGCCTACTTTACAAGTCCAAAAGCTTAAAATGGCCAATTGAATGACTAGCAAATTCTATAAATATACTTGTAAATAACTTCCAAAATATTAAAACAGATTATAAAATAATCGTAAAAAAATAATCGTGTGGCAAATTTTACATTCCCCCTGGGTGGAAATTCGGCCTAACTCGGCATTGCTGACGCCATAAGTACATCGATTTCGGATAGTGGACACAAAAAGCATTTCTTTATCATGAGATACATAATATTTTATTTACTAAAACTGACGTCACACCACTGTCCCCTAGTCGAAATTGTAAAAATCAATAAAGTTTAGTATGTGTATATATGTATACGCGGTTGCGAACACTGCGTATATATATAATTATAAGCTAATTCCTCTTTCTTTGTTCTCGCAGTAATATCACACTCGCCAAACTATTTTACATCACAAAACATGGATGTTCCAACAATACAAGTGTTCACACATATCAACTGTTTTATTTCTGATCAGTTTTAAACAGTTGTACACATCTTTAGTTTCTTATCTTATTATTACGATTTCATCACAAGTGGCTAGCAGCGTTTTAAAGTACGACGGTCACTCGTGCTGATTAAGTTACATTGTGTTACGGGACAGGGACAGTGCTGTATTTATAGAAGATATCTGATAAATTGTCTTTGAGCTTAATTTTTTTTTTAATATTAATTTTCAATTATGATTTTACCTGTTGTCTTATATGAATGTTCAAAATTCTTATAAATACAAAATAAATATTTTGTCCTTACTTGATTTATTTTGATCGAACTATGTTATAATTAAGAATATGTACATTTTTGTACTTAGTATTTAGTTAGTGAATATATCCCCCGGAGAACAGGTCAGGGGCTTATAGCGCATAGCCGTTAAGATACTCGGGGGCATTATCGCTAATTATGCTTCGTTTCTTATTTTCCTATTACTTTTCATTTGTTTATCAACGAAAAATACAAATCGCTAAAACGTTCACTTATGTTCAGCAGCACCGAACACACGCCACTGATAAATCGTAAGGGTCGTCGTTCCGTGTTAAGTATTATTTTATACAACCACCGGCACCGTGCATCATTTGGTTCGGGGGTGAGCTGTGTGTCCCAGATTCCCGCGGGGTAATATAAGCGTTTTCAGTACAACCGCACACGCGCGCTGAACGTAATATACGGTAGTGAAATAATTAAACGATTCTTCGGAGTCTACAGCGCATATACCATGATCGGAGAGAGAGAGTGTGTGAGAGAGTGAGAATAAGAGAGAGAGGAGAGCTTAGTAAGATGACACACGACGAAAGGCTTGTGTTCCGCACCGACCGAATCGCCTGGCCGATCGTCGTTCACGGCGGCGGCTTCATAGTTAACCATTACCGCAGTCGTCGTCATTAGTACATTATACCGGGGAGCAGGTATACGCGATACACGACGCATTGAATACCATTACCGCCGCCGCCGTCGCCGTCGTCCGGATTGCGGCTGCGGAACGATTCGGGGAGAAGGGTGTAGGTCGCATGCACCTCGACAGCTCGGCGGCGAAGCTCACGGGTTTCGGTTAGGCTGTTTGTGCTGTTTGTGTTGCAAAGAGGAGATAGTACTGCGTACGGCAGTGGTAACGATTCCGGCTGTTGGTGGGGATGGTGGTGTGGACGGCGGTGGCATGCGGTACGCAATGTCGAGATGGGTGTTTGCGTGTGTGTGAGTGTGCGTGTGTGTGTGTGTGTGTGTGTGTGTGTGTGTGTGTGTGTGGGTGTGCGTGTGTGACCGACTGCGGGACATTGATACGTACGGTGGCCGGGTCGCGACGATAGCGTTAGGGGCGGTGAGGGGAGCAACGGAGTACGAAAACGAAGAAGAATCGGTGGAAAAACAACACACGGGCTGCGCACATCGTCGTACCGCACGCACACACACATACACACGCACAGCGCGCGCGCGTACACCGCGTATTTAACACGCACACACGTACACTGCGTTAACACACACTCGCGCGGACACGCCATATTGAATCCGATGTCCGCGTTCGCGCGCGCGCGCGCGTATGTGTGTGTGTGAGAGAGCGTTAATTTTCGCGTATCCGGCCATTACCCGCGCGCGGTCTGTGAGTGTGTGCGCGCGAATGAGTACGCACTGTGACTATCCGCGTGAGCATAATTATTATTATAATATAAAAATAATATAAGATTTTATATACATTTTCAAATCAACGGTACGATTTGTATCGGAAGTTTCCGTTTTTTTTTTTGGGACATTTTCCCTCCCCCTTCCTGTTCCGACACGAATTGTGGGTGCGTGCGTTTGTGTGTGTGTGTGTGTGTGTGTGTGTGTGCGCGTTGAATAACTCGTGCAGCGACCAGCCGTCGCCACCAGTGCAACAGAGATATCGAGTCCGAGCTTTTAGGATTCTTGTCATATACAACGATAATACACTAATAAGTCGATCAAATTTTTATTTTTCTCGTCCGACCGACGTACAATAATTTACTGAACGTAATCGATTCGACCACCGTCCTTGATTGACCCTTTTCAATTGTGTATGTGCGTGCGTGTATGTACGAAATTACAATAATAATAATAATAATAATAATAATTATTATTATTTAATAAAAGTACGTGCGTTCCGAGTAGTTTTCGAAGTATTTTACCCGTTCGTTTCGTCCGGGTCGTTCGCATGACCACCGCGGTGGCTGCGTTTTTATCGTCCACACCGTCGTGGGTTGTCGTACGACGCATGCGATTTGTCGTAGCCGATGCACGACAACGCGATGGCCGATGACGATCGAGCCGCTACTGCAATTAATAATTGTACGTCGTCGTCGTCGCCGCTGCCGCTGTTATCAATCGGTCGTTACAGTGTTGTTGTGATGTCGGAATCACATTTTGCCGTGTAACCACTAACGCCATCGCCACCACCACCGCCGCCGCCGCAGCTGCTGCTGCTGTTGTTGCTGCCGGACACAACAATCCCGTAAAAACGGATTGCGGATAATATCGTCGTGTCTTGTAATTTTTTTGTTCCCGCAGCCGCCATCGATTTATTTACTACGTAAGTATTCATATTGTTGTTATTGTTGTTATTGTTATTATTTCAACAGTTATAATTTTATTAACTTACTACCGCGTTCGATGTCGCCGCCGTTGGATTTGTATTTTTTCTTAATTAATTTAATTTACTTGTTCGTCACGTTCGCGTAAGTTGTACGTACGTGTGCGCACGCTAAACATTACGACCGCTTGATGTCTTGTATTTCGCATTATTGTCGCCGTCACCGCCGCGTATGTCGTTTTTAATCACCTTGACACGAATACACGTTTTGTCCGAATATCGCGAGATGGACGATGTCTTATCTAATTCGCAAAACAATTGATGGCCGTCTGCTGTTTTTGCAATTCCCTCGATTCTCTGTGCTGCTGAAGATCGTCTGAACGGTAATATTTTCTGATCCGCTGTATTCCTGTGTATTGGGATACACATATAGATACCTATATACCCTTTGATTAGCCCCGACAGCCTATCCAAAAGTGTTCGATCCTGATGGATCTTGTTGGCAGTAGGTAACTGTTTCTTACATTGCTATTAGACATTTGATCACAAGGCAAAATTGGTCGATATTTAATTGCTTATAAACTCTTCAAGGTGTTATAAGCTGTGTTAGGTTTTAATCCAATGTTTCTAAAAAGCGAAAGATTCACTGTACTAAGATATTGGCTAAGTTAATCCAATTTTATAAAACATTTTAATTAGAAATTCATTTGGTTGAAAATATTATTGAATTTTTATAGGTTGATTTGTTTCTAGATACAATTGTAATATTGATAAATTAACTCTAAATTCCTAGATATATTTTAATAAAATGATTGTATATAAAATAATTATCTAAATTTTATTATATATAAACATTTTTTCAATGGCTATCGTGTAGTACCTTTTCATAATTATTTAAATTAGTGTGCAATTATGATAATATTTAATTATTAATTGATACCTACCTTATTTTATTTCTATAATTTTAGTTTTTATTTATTGGCTTAACAATTTATATCCAATGTTTGTTTTCCAAATTCAAGAAATAAATAATACAAAATAAATTAAAAATTTAATTTTCTGACCTTATAATTTAGTAAGTACCTACATAATATTGTAAAAACTAATAAAAATATTTGCTCTGATTACTATAAATTGCTTATAAATCAGTTATTTTATTATAATATTGCTCCAATGTTGTATTATCAAAGAAAATTATTAAATAACATTTACAATACACAAGAAAAAATTGGTTTAATAATATTTATTTTTTTTTTTTAGATTTTTAAGTTTCTCTTTATTTTGAAATATTACAATCTATACATAATTTGCACAATAAGTAATAGGTATGGAAATAAACAATTGGGAGTGAATGATGACATAGAAGGAAGTCTCACATTAGAGACACCTATGACTTAATATTTAAAAATTTGAATTTAAATTTACATTAAAGTTTGCATTATTTACATTTATAATATTAGTTGAATTCAAGACTGCACCTACTAAGGCCACTCCTGCGCTCAAACCTATCATTAAACATTAAAATATTATTATACAAAACTCTCATACAACCACTTTGGGCAAACGGGGTGGTAGTATGGTATGGGGTTCTGCCAAAAAATCAAACAAGAGAACCATTCAAGCCTTCCAAAATATCTGCTGTCGTCTAATTACAGGAGCACCCTGGTATGTCTCCAATAACATTATAAACTCCGATCTCAAAATCCGCTCTGTCAACGATACAGCCACTCTATATTACAAATGTTTCCACACGAAACTCCAATCCAACCCCAACCAGCTTATCAGGGATTTGGCCTTACCAGCACTACTCGGGAACTCGACGAGAAGATTGAAACGGAACTGGTGCCGTGACTTAATAATATTTAAAAAAATAAATAATAATGATAATACTAGTTGACATGTGTAGGACTTAATATTTTTTTAAGGGGGATCTAGTATAGGAAAATAACAAATGCTATCTGATTAATATTATTGATATCAATCCAGTTAGGAATTTTTTAAATTGTTTATTATTATTGTTTTTGTATACTAATTCATACATTTCCTAAATAAATTTCAGTTGTCAGTATAAAATTTATAAATTCTACTGAGATCTAAATTATTATTCTTAAACAACATATATTAATATTATTTTATGTTGAAACATTATGTAATTATTGAAGTATATATCAAGGTATATTTAATGTTAATTGATAATCAGTTGTATGCTATTGTAATGTACAAGTATACAAAATTATGCTGTACAAACTACTCATAACATAGTTTTGTTCTATTCAGGTTTTGTGATGTATTTAAAAATGAATGTTATAAATATAGTATAGTTAATGAATTCATCCACATTATTTATATAAAATAGAAAAAATAAAAAACCATATGTGAAATAATTTAATTCTCATTTTTAATACTTGTAAATTGACTTAATATTATTTTGCTATATGTATTGAGTAGTTGGTTACATTGTTTTGGATAAAATTTAAAAAAAAAGTACAGTTTATTTGTACGAGTAATAGTTCAATAGCTTACTAATATTATTTCTTTGTTTCTGTACTAGATATTAGGTATATTCTTGACTATTTAGTATGACATTAATAAAGTTCTGTAATATAATCTGCAAATCTTAAATAATTATTTGTATGAAGTTTGTAATAGCTGAAAAATATATTTTAATTCAAGTCATTGTTGACATTTATTATGAGGCAATTGCAGAGTGATAAACTTATTTTAATAATATTTTTTTTAAGATATATGTAAATAAATTTGAGTTACTTAAATTTTGTGTTGTATAGTTTTAACTTAAAACTATTTTAAAATACTTTTAAATTAATTCAAAATAATATAACTGTACTGAAAAAAAAGTAAAACTCAAACTAAAAATTAAGTTCAGGATCTTAAAAAATCACCTAGGAAATTAATACTATTTAAATCATAATTAGAATAAATAGGCATATTTATCATTAAACTGATGAATGAGTTGAAAATAAAAGTGCCCTTAAATGGTTATTAATAAGGCTCAGAAGTTGATGCATTTTCCTTTGGAACTTTTTAGACGATGCTTTCTTGGCCATAAATATGTTTCATTAGCATCTGAATCTGAATAACTAATTTTTATTTTGTAATTTTTTGAAATTTTTAGTAATTTTTACTGATTTCACACTATTTTACTTCTTATTGTTTCTTGTCGACCATTATACCCACAACTTCAAACTTGGAAATGATCACGGACTAAGATTAGTACCTATCTGATTTTATCACACCAATTACATTCGTTGTTTTTGTGTTGTAGTGAATATTATTATACCTACATTTTATTATTTTTCCTAATATTTGAAAATTCTAAATGGTGAAGAAACTTTAAGTAAGTGTTTTCAAGATAATTTTAGTACTGATGATTTGGCCCATTTCAGATTTTCCCTAATCACTTTAGTGAACGTGGAGGGAAGTTTTTCTATGTATAAACATTTATTAACTGATAATTAATGTTCATTTACTATTGATAACATCAAATACACTCTAATTGTACAATACAATGATTTTGATTTTTGAGCAATTTGTAAGCTTTGTTACATTTATAAAACAGATATTTGTCATTTTTCTAGGTCATTTTTCAATGTTTTTAAGGTCATCAACTTCCGAATTCTAGTTATTAATACACATTTTACATAAAAATCATGATTGTTGCTATTATATTAGTAGTTAAGATTGTAAAATAGTATTTTTAACTATTTTAATGTTAGTTATGAGTATATACAGTTCTTTATTAACTACTAATTGGTTATTATTTTAAAATATTGATAAAATAATGAATTTAATTTTAATATAGTTATATTAATGTCTGTATAGAAAAACAATTTAACATAAGATTCTAAGTTCTTTTAGACTTGTTTTTTCTTATATTTGTTTATTATAACAAATAATAAATTTTTAGTATAATTTAAATTAATTCTTATCGAGATCTTTTGTGTTTATATATTTTTAAGTTATTTTATATAATTTTTCATATTTTAACACAAAATGATTTATGATATTGTGTGTAAGATAATTTTAATTAACCTTAATCCAATTGTTTTTGATTATTAAGTATATTTTATCGTATATACCAGTATTTATACTGCAATTGGCACGTAAATATGCTTAAGCTAATTTTAACTATTCCGTTTTACTACCATTTAAAATAAGTATTGAGCTTCATTATACTTCTATATTTATTTTTTTATACCCATGTTATCTACTAGTATAAAAAAAAAAAAAATTAAAAAACGAAAGAAAAAATCTGTATTGTTGCATAAGAAGTAAAAAGTTTTTTTTTTTAAAAAAAACTAGATATCTTTAAGAAATCTATGTTAATATAACATTTATTATATGTGATGATTAATTTAAAATAAAACTTATGTACTAATATTAATATTATCTATAAATTAATTATTTAAATTTTCCAAATGTTAATATATACGTATACAATAATTTTAATTTTATATTATATGTTAAGTTATTATAATTTAGGCTTGTTTATTTTTAATAGTTCTTAATTATTAACTTTAAATACATTAATGTTTTATCTAAATAATTTATATTTTAAACCAATTGGAAATTAGTTTGAATCAACCATAGTTTTTATAAATACGTATTTAATTTATAATTTTATCATTCATAATTAAATTTATAATTAAAATCACCACATGACTAATGTATTCAATTTTCTTTTTTACTAAATGTTTTAGATGATGGCATCCCAAATGGAAATTGATGATGATGTAGTTGATTTAAGTATATCAAGGTAAATAAAACATGTTAATATTTTTATAACCAATATTTTCTTTGAATAGTTAATTATGGTGTAACAAATTTATATACTCAAAAACTTTCAAAATTTGCCATCAAAAATTAAATATGTTTTCTTGTTTAAATGTGCATTTAAAATGTACTATACCTACTAAATTAAAAAAAATTATCTTATTAGATATTATCTTAAAAAAAAATTTGTATGAAAACTCAAATATTTATTGGTTTCATATTTATTTAATCTTCACTATATTAAATTTTACTTATGCATATGTATGTAAAATAATAACTTTAAAAAATGTATAAAATAAAATTGATACTGATGATTTAAACCCTGTTGCACTTCTTTTATAAGATTTAATATATCTTACTTTAATAAATATATCTATTTATATATAAATCTGTTTTTACCTGTAAAAGCACTTTGTGTAAACATTTTGTTGGATAATTTAAGTTGTATTGATAAGTTAATATTTGAATTGAATTTGAGTAGAATTAAATTTAAACACCAATTATTTAAGAAATTTTGAAAAAATATTAGGATATGCTCATTGATTTTTCTATCTATATTAAGCTATGTCAGTCATACTTTGCTATTTTATTTCTGTAATGAAATTGTTATTTACTATAATTAAAATTTAATAGTCGCACAAATCAATCATTGAGAGATGAGCAACTTTCCGTAAAGGATACTCAACCAGATGAAACTCATAGCCATATGAATGGACATTTGGTCAATGGTTTCACTATAACTGGTAATGATTCTTCAGAAGACAGTGATGATGATATGCCTCTTGAACTTCCACCATCTCCTAAGGTTTGAACATTTGTAGAATTTGGTTTTTATTTTTATTAATTTATTGATTTATAAATAAGGACTTGCCAGCCCCTGAAGAAATTTGTGAAAGAGAAAAATTAATCAGAGTTCTTAAGGAAAATCTCCGAACTGAAGAAATGACTTTAGTGCTGCTGAAGAAATTGCAACAATCTCAACAAATTAATCAAATTGCTCAGAGTGTCACTATAACACCCCAGGCAGCTCATACTAAAGATCATTCTAATTTGTTGTCATCCCAATTACCTTCTGGAAAGTCAGCTCAACCACCAATGCCTCATGTACCTCATCATGCAAAACCACCTCCACCACCATTAAATCGTTTGGTAAGTTGAATCATATTTTGTTTGAATTAAATTTTTCATAACTAAAATGTATTTTATAGCCATCATCATCAAGATCTAATGTGCATCAATCTCATCAGTCTATGTCTTCAACTCCACCAATGGGTACTAGTAGATTACCTCCTTCAAATGGCATACAAAATTTGCAAAGATCATCCAATGGTCGATCATCAAATTCTGCTCATTCATCATCTTCAATTACTCTTGAACGAGTAATGAAAGACCACCATTCTTCTAGTAGTCCTCAATCGGTATTAAAAAAAAAAATTGTTTTATTTATACTTTAATTAAATAATTGGAACTATGATTTTAAGGATCGTATGAGAAATGATGATGGCCAAACACCTGCTCAGAGACAAGCAGCCGCTAAATTAGCTCTTAGAAAACAATTGGAAAAGACATTATTACAGGTGATTTTATTTCAATTTTTTTTTTTTTTTTCATTTAAAAACTAATATTTTATTTATAAATTAGATTCCACCACCAAAACCTCCACCACCTGAAATGCATTTTATTCCAAATCCATCAAACACAGAATTCATATATTTACTTGGGTTAGAACATGTTGTTGATTTCATAACTAATGGTGAAATGATTGAAGCTACTGTGCATAAAGAACCTTATAAGTGTTCTCAATGCGAATCAAACTTTACACCTGTTTGGAAACTAGAAAAACCATCTAGAAGTATGTTTATATTTGTATAAATTATATAATTTTGTTATTAAAAATGTATTAATTTTTTTTTGTATTTTCAGATAAAGAACCTAAAATTATTTGTGAACTGTGTGTGACCAGTAATGTAAAAAAATCTCTCAAAGCGGAACATACAAATCGACTGAAGACAGCATTTGTCAAAGCTTTACAACAAGAGCAAGAAATTGAACAAAGACTGGCCCAAGGGTCACCTCCATCTTCAGTATCTCCAGCGCCAGTACATCCGATTCAAGTTAATCCACCAATGCCGTCCATGCCTAAGCCAGCCCCTGCACCAAAACGTAACCCTACACCTCCACAACCACACAAAATGCATCCTTCAGATCCTACTGGTGGTAAATTTAATGCTGCTGCTGCAGCTCACCTTGCTCTCCAACAACAAATGCTTAGAGGGTTGTCACCTCATCCTGCAGCTGCTATGTTGCAGTTCGCACCACTTTTATATCCGTATCAACTAGCCATGGCGCAAGCTAGTGGTAAGAATTCGGCTGCTGCAGTAGCTGCAAACCTTGCAGAATTACAGAGGCAAGCAGTTGATTTGCAACGACAGTATTTAATGGAGATGATGCCCCAACAAGGACAGTCGCGGTCTTCATCACAAACGCCTACATCTGCGCATAACTGGAAGTCATGATCATAAAGATTTAAGTTTACCAAAGACACATTCAGCTAATTCTTTAATGACATGTGACTATCATCAATATTATACATTTCTATTGTCTGCACCTGAGAGGTCTGTGCCCATTGCAGATATTTTGTACTACTAGCACGTTGTACAATTTGCATATTTTTTTTGGACAGACCAAAAACAACTATGATAACTGGCTATCATTTATTGCATTCCAACACAGCACGCATACACAATATGAATTATTTGCCTAAAATGTTGTATTTATGTTATTTTCCCAAAGACTGTAGTATAATTGCATTGTCTTAACACAACAGTGTATATATTACATTACATCTCTACTGATGATGTGTTGTATGATGCTGTCCATGAAAAGGTTGATTAATAAAAATGATGAAAAATAATAATACTGGCCTGACCAAATATGCTCTATGACTACATCATTACTACTCAGTCATTGTGCAGGTTATGACTTTATTATTATTTTGATATTCTAACTTTCAATTATTATTATTATGTTTCGGAAATTCATATTTGTTTCTAAACAATAAGTTTGTGTTTGTACAAAATTATGTACAAAATCACACTGTAACAAACCTATTGTTTACATTGTTCATTTATTTTGTAAATAGTCCGAGTATATTATTAATGAATTATACGTTTATGATATATGAAGATACATTTTGTATAATAAGATCCATGTTAGTGCGATGGATCCAAAATTGGTTTAATTTTATTTTATTTGATAATTATATATATATATATATTTTTTTTTTATGGAACCATGTTACATTTTTTTTATTTATCAAGAATTGTCTGAATGTATTTTTACTTATAATAAAACCAATGTACGTTTTTTAGTCAATTCTGTTTCCATATTGATGTTTACCTGATTCTTGTATATAATAAACTGATAAACTAGTTGTGCAAATTCATTTTTTTAATAAAATAAAATATATAATATTATAACAATATTTGAAATTATTTTCTGATACCAACAAATAATAATTAATCGTCTTGTGGGCAATATTCATTATTCATTTTCTTATACATTATATAGATTAATATTCTTTAATTTTAATAAAATTCATAATTTATTTAATATATATTATAAGAATAATCACAAAACATTAAAGCAGATTTTCTTATATAATAAAAATAAACATATTTTATTTTATTCCTTAAGTACCTATTATTGCTGATGATCTAATAACTGAAAAGGTGACAGTTAAAATCAATATGAAAAAAATTATATTTTTAATTATTATTTTAAGATTATATTTTTTAAAATTGTCTTCAAAAATAAAATTAGAAACTTGTAGCAACATCGCATTGTTTAGTGATATCTAAATGACATTTATATCTCAATATTAAGTCTTAGGTATTATAGTTATTATAAATGCATATTAGAAATAAAGTAAATGGCTGAATGAAAAATATAATAATATGGGCTGATCAAAATTTTCCAATGTTTTAGATTCTGAACGGAGTGAAGAATGTATTGATTTTACAATGATGAGTGTTTTATTTTTTTTATTTTTTATTTTTTTTAATTTTTTTATTTTTTTTTTTTGTATCTGTCGACACGATTTGGGGCAGTAAAAATGCTTCGATTTCCTTATGTAGCAACTTTTCTGAAAGGAAGTGAATCTAATTGGTAATTTGGGGGGGTCAAAAGTATTTTAAAATATTTTCAATATTTTTTAAATGCGACGGGAAAAACCCTAAAAAATTGAGGGAAAACGGGAGTTTTTACACAAAACCAGTTTTCGACAAAATCAAATTTTTTATTTTGCTATAACTCAAAAACTAATCGATGTAAATACTTGAAATTTTCACTAAATGTTTAGATTAACGTTCTCTATACACCGTTAAATTTTCAAAGTATTTTGACTTATTGAGCTATTTATAGACAATTGAAATTTTCAATTTTTTTAAGTACATATTTTTGTTTTAAATAACGATAAAAATTTTTTGACCGGCCAGAAAATCTTGAAAATTTAATACAAGGTTGTTCCTTAACTGATAAAATCGTAAGTCACAATTTTTTTTTATAAGTGCTCAAAGTTCCAATTTATACGAAATATGTAAAAATTGCAATAATTTGCAAGTTATTTTGTAGATAAAAATTCATAGAATTTTTTCTGTTCATACTTAAGGTTCAAAATTTTAACACTAGGTTATCTATAAGCTACTCTTCAATAATCTTTAAAAAAATTTATACCGTACTTGGAGGAAAAAATGTTATGACTGTTTGAAATTTAAATATTTACGAAATTGCATAAAATAACGATTTATTCTCAAACGATTTTTAATATTTGTTATAATTCAAAAAGTATAAGTCGAAGATTTTTGAAATTTCTACCAGCTGTTAAAATTGGTATTTCCTTTATGTCATATTTTTTTCAAAATATTATATTGATTTTTAAGCCACTTATAGGCATTTAAAATATTCGATTTTTTTACATTTTATTTTTATAATCGGTGATAAAAAAAATTTGGCTCCTACAAAATACTTGAAAATTTAATAGAAGATTCCACAGAAGTAGTTCTTAATGTCATTCAAAAATTATTAAAATCCATAGGCACAATTTTTTTGACTTATTTATAGACAATTTAAATTTTTGATTTTTCTAAATTTTTTGTTTCAAAATAAAATATACTTATTACAATATTTATAAATAACATTGCATTATATTCTAGACAAACATATCATCTCCGTTCAGAATCGTTTTTCGTATACAACGATATCTATCATTGCATTCAAATTTAACAAATCCCTTGTAATAATGACCTATCCTATAAACGAGATGCACTCCACCCCCAACTGTACAGCAGAATGAGGCCCATCCGGTTCTTTTTTAACATTATATTCTATACAGTTTATAATTCAAACAATTTCAAGTGGTATACCGTGTTATAAAAATATTTAGGTACAAGTCCAACATTATTTCATCGGATGAGGATAATAAAAAAAGTGCTTGCTGAGAGAATTTTTTCATTATTTCCATACTTTTATGTTTTTCTTTTATGACGAACAGCCAGGAAAATTGAAAGGGTTATCTTATAGTAGTTACTTTCCAAGTCCGATTTAACGCGATTTTGAGTTAGGTATAAACCGGTTTGGTTTACTAGCCAAAAGTCATATTCATTAATTTATTATTTCAGAGGCGTATTTAGATTATATTTTTTTTATGTTAGACTGGGGAATTTCCTCTAAACAAAATTTCACAATTCAACCAATTAAAAAAAAAAAATTAGTATTTTAGTATATAATAATAATTTTTATTGTATAATCATAACTCTTTTTTACAAAATTAATAAAATGAAATGAAATACCTACATAATTATAATTATAATTTAAAAAAATTATGAAATAAAATTCCTATTTTACTATAATGGAAAATTAATAAGTAGGTACATTACATGTGCACGTGTATACATTAATATGAACAATATGAAACTAATATTTTCTAAAACAATGATTATATGATTTCTACAATTTAGATTTTATAGGGTAATAGCAAATTTAAAAAAAAAAATTCTGACATTTTGAGGGGACTGAGACCCTCTTAGTCCCCTATAAACACGCCCTTTTCCTATTTATTTAACACCAATAGGCTCCAGCAGCAATGTGTCGAGCTGAATTGAATTTTTCAAGTTGCATTCCACACACAATAAACACAATAATAATATTAAATATAAAAATAATAATAGATTATTAATATTGATAATAATTTAATTAAAAAAAGGAGAAAAAAAATCATAAATATACATACATTCAATACTATCAAAAGTTTCAACTCATTCGAATCACTAAATATGTTAACTGCTAGTGTGCACAAAATTAGTATTAGTTTAGATCAAGTGTAATGAGGAATTATTTAATATTTTTATTTTTCAATCGGATATCTTACAACATAATTATTCGTATCAAAATATGTAGTTGTTGCTATATGCTATATTTTTTTAATTATCTTACTATAACGCTAGTGACAATCAATATATTAAATACTCTCAGCAGTTACAAGTTGGTTCCTTTCATTTATAATTTCATAGTACATTTCGTTTGTAGCATAATTTAAATTAATTCCAACGCACCTATTTTAATGTTTTAATGTTTTATTTTTTATTTCCATTCAGAGTCATTATTATAATTTGATTGTAAGCATAGGTGGTATGTCTAGGCACTTCCACGTAAATGGAGCTCTATTATTTTAATATAAGAATAAGAGGCCAGTAATTTAACTGTATTTCTCATATTAAATGCCATTATTCTAAATAATTTGGTAAAATTTAAATGCTGTTTCGGTAATAGAAAAAATAAAACTAATTTTTTTAAATTTTCGTGCAAAAACTTGTCATGATATGTAATATAACCGTGATAACTAACTACAAAGTTACAAATCCTACACAGTTGAAGCTATATGAGAAAAACGTATTATTGGGACTAATTTTTTTTTTTTAGCTTTATAAAGCTCTTAGCATCTTCAATTAAACTATTCCAGTCTTCCTGATCTTCTGAAATTTCTAAATTACTTGGATTCAGCAATCACTTTAATATGTTTCGCTACCTGTCCAGTGGCACCGAAGTCCATGTTAAGGTCGGGCCGTGGCCCGACCTCTTTTTTGAAAAATATGGTTGGTTGTTCAAAATGTGGCTAGTAGGCCACATTATACTCACATCATAATTGTGTTATAAGTAAATGTATAGTGTTATGAAAATATTTAAGATATTGAGGCCGCGAAGTTTTGAAATTGCCTGACCACATTTTACAAACTTCGGCGCCACTGTACATGTCTATTCACCGCTGCCGTGGTCTTCCACGTGGCCGTTTTCTGGGTTATTTACCATCACGTTTTTATAATTTTTTTGTCTGCTTACCACATATGCCCGGCCCATTCGAACTTTTTGGTATATAACATATTTTTTATGTTTCGTTTATTATATAATTCTTCTAATTCTGTGTTTTTTCTCCTTTCGTATTTCCCTGTGTTTAAGTTTCTTGTTGGGCTATAGATCATTCTTAGAACCTACCTTTTTTTCAAAATAAAATAACTGATTTTCGTCACTTTTAATTGTTGACTAAGTCTTAAGCATATATGACAGTTGGTCTTTTATAGAAAGTGTATAGTATATAGTGTTTCTTTTGTTTTCCAGAACAACATTTTATTGTTGAGCATTTATTTCATTGCAAAACATGCAGGGTTGGTTGTGGTTATTATTTGTTTTACTGCACATATTATTCTAGGGTTGATATTCACTTCTAAGTATTTGAAATTTTAAACTTGTTCAAACACAAAATTATCGACTTTAAGATGAGATACAATCTCTTGATTTGTGAATTTTTTTTTTTACTTCATTAACGATTAATCCAATTTCATTTAATATATTATATATATTAGTATATTAATATAATAAATTTATTAGTAAGGTTAAGACTGTGCATATAATTGTAGGTTCCAATCTTTTGGTATTTGTTGATTTATCCATATTTTTTTTTATTAACTGGTGAATTTGTTTAATTAGTTGATCTCCTCGAATTTTTGAAGTTCTGAGTATATATTATCTTCACCAAGAGCTTTATATTTTTTTAACGATTAGATAATATTCTTTATTTCTTCTGGGTCTTGTTCCTCTCTCTCAAGTTCTGCAGTCTGGTAGATTAACTCTTTACAGGACTGGCATTAGTTTTTGCGAGGCCCAAGGCGAAATATACCGCGAGGTCCTTTTATAAGAATAGTGTCTAGGATATTCTCCACAAACATTTATGAAATTATGAGCTATGAATCATTTCTTTTACAAAATTAAATTATTCATAAGGATTTTATAGTGGTAATTAATTATTATATTATATTTGTGTAATGTAAAAAGTTAAACAATGAAATCATACTTAAAAACTAATAAATAATAATACACATTTTATAATTGTATTTTCTTATACATTCGTAATCAAATAAATCGAACCAATTATCAAATGAAATTTATTAGTCTTTAGATAGTAGATACTAGAGAAAATATTAAACAAACATAAGCTACTTGAATAACAAATTGTCAAGTCGATTAATTAATATTTTTTTTTGCAAGATATCATTAATATAAACAAATCAATAGTCAAGGATCATTATAAATATCGAAAAGTTTTTTTTTCTTGATCTTTGTGAAGCGAATGTTTCAATAATATTGTTGTAATCGAGAGACTGTTAATTTATTTTCAATTGAAATCAATGCTAAGTTTGACATCTTATCTTTCAGCAGCAATAACATTAGTTTCCTATGTACCTTTTAATTATAGGAAATGTCATCTGTAGTTAGATTTACTATTACAAATTATTTTTAAAAGACTAATAAGCTTTATTTAAAAGCTACTAACGTTTTACAAATAAATTGAAAATATTAATGATTAAATGTTTCAAGTTAAAATGTATGAAGGAAAATAGACTTAAAATATTAAAATATCAAATATTTTCAAAACATTAGATAAGAAATTGTTATATAATATTTAGTATATAATATTTTGAAAAAATTTTGATTATATTTGGGTTTAAATATTTGGAGAAAATTTTTTTTTAAACATATGAGTCAACAAAAACAAAATACCGCAATAAATTAGAGGCTGAAGCAGACATGCGCATTCAACTTCTTCCAAATATTGAAGTACTGGTAAATGGAAAAAAAACAATATAATTCCTCTCAATTCCTCTCTTCAAAAATTTTAAATTCCTAAATACATTTTAAATTATATTTTTTAAATCAAACTAAACATTTTGTTTTATATGACATTATGTAATTATGTACACTTAATGTAAAGAAAAAAATTAAAAACCAATCTATTGATCCATAATTATTAATTAGTTGTAAAGTTGGTATTTCTAGATTTTAGGGATCCGTAAATTTGTTTTTAGCATCTCAAAATCTCCGCGAACAATAAAGTTTGAGAACCGCTGGTCTATAATATTACTAGTTTCGATCTGCAAGGCCCCAGGCGTGAGCCCTGCTCGTCCCCGGCCCCCTGTTACACTGACCTTGACTCTTTATATATTCTTTATATGCATTCTCATTTATTTTATTCAAAACTTGTTCAAAGTATGCTTTGAAATTAAGTTAGATATTTTGAGGATCCGTCAGTCATTTTCGTTGATTATCACTCATAACATAGGTTCTTGATTTGTAACCCTCTTTGACTGACTTTCATTTCTTAAAGAAGTTTCTGGGATTTATTTTATACGCTTAAATCTTTTCTATTTTTTTTTTTTTTCGTAGTCTTTTTTCTGTCTTAAAGTCTTATTTATAAATGATCTTGCTTTACTATACTCTTCAATATTTTCCTCGGTAAGATTTTGTAGCATACTCATTTTACGTATTTTACGTTCTGTGGCCGTGTTCCGGCATTTTACATCAAATAAGACAGAAAGTTTGTGGCTACGTCTGTTATTATATTTTTTATATTTGACCGTAATTTTTCAATATCGATACCAGATATGTTAATTCTTCTGATTTCTTTGGCGATTCTGGTTTTATAAATATGTACTTTAGTTGGATCTTTTGTTTTTTCAGAGTTAATCATTCTTATTTTCCGTTTTTTATGTTTTTTCTCCATTAAGTCGATAATTTACATGTTAGGTCTATTATAACCAAGTAATGGTCTGTGTCACCATCTGCCCCTCTATACAAAACACTTCCTAACACTTTGTACGTTAGTTATGCAGAATTTATGCTATTTTTACTATTGAATGATATTTGGCTCTTTATTTTGGAAATATTTATAAATATATTTACGGTGGAAATAGTGCTGCTCATAGTTAAATCTTTAGCTGTTGTGAAATTAATAAACCTCATTCCGTTGTCGTTTGATAGTGAGTGGAGACTATTTTGACTGATTATTAGATTGTGCGTTGAGATCTCCTATCATTATTTTTACGAAATTGCCGGGTTGGGAATCGTATAATATTTCTAAATCATCATATAACTGATTTTTATCCTCATTATCCTTTTTTTCAGTTGATGCGTAACAAACAACATATCACTATAATGTCCCATACCCTTCCAGTTATTAAAATGTAGGATAATATATCATTGTTTGGTGAAAATGTTTTAATTTTCGCTAACATTCCATGTTTATGTTTATAATATTTTTATCTACTGTAAAATAGTGATACATTTTTAGATCTGATACTACCACACCTAGGTCATCTAGGCAATTCTTGCAGTGATACAACTGGTAGATAATATTTATTCACTTAATTGGTGATATTTTTTAAGGCTCCTGGTTTAAACAAAGTTCTCACGTTCCATGTACCAAATCTTCAGCTCCTGTTTTACTTTTTTCATTTTCCATTCTATTTTCCAAAGATACTGTCTCGAGGTTTAGTTGTAAGGTTTTTAACCATTATCTTTTTTATACCGGATGGGTGGTTATCCCATCGCAGAAACCCCCAACCTAGAGGACCAGATTTTCCAAGTAAATTTCAGGCCAGGAAGATGGTTATTGCAGTATCCAATAAATAATACCCCCTGGAATACAGGTCTGCGCACGCCTATGTAGGTAACTTTTGAATTTAATTAATTTCTTGCTAGTTTCCGAGCTATTTGTATTTTGCCAACAGGCTCTCGTAATTAATTTAATTTATACTTTAATATAACAATTTTAGAATTCAAAAGTATAATGTGATATGTATCAGGTTGGTTGATGGTTGGCATGCAGAACAGAGATAAGGTTTAGTCGGTAATATAATTATTAATCTATATATATATAAGTCATCGTCTGTAAGTTGTGCGTTAATAACTCCAGAACTACTACACCGATCGTCCTGAAATTTTGCACAGTGCTTGCTCACGTGCCTCCGAAGGTTATAGGCAAGGTTTTTATCAAAGTAATTGATAGCCTACTCCCCCACCTACACCCCCGCTGCATAATC